>OMKZ01042405.1:0-12995 GCA_900302535.1 Neoniphon sammara
GTTTAATTTATTGTGAACTTCACCTCAACGGAGCAAATCTTCAGCGGCAGACTCGTTCACACCCCCCTCGCATCCCGTTTCGCAAGCTCAAGCGCACACATGAATTGTACACAGAAGAATACATGAATACACACACACACAAAAACACACACACACACACACCTCCCCTGTCCCAGTGTGCGATAATGCATTACGCTGGTCCATTGAGCAGAATGAATAGGCAGTTTGTGGAGTTGCTGGAGCAGAGCAAGGTGAATTGAGGAGACCAAACAGAGCACGGCTCTAACCCAGTGTTTTACACAGCTGATAAGACAGGCAGACAGACTATAAGTCAAGATCCCAAATGTACACACACACACACACACACACACACACACACACACACAGAGCATGCCCCCACCTACATGCCTGCACTGACACGCAAACTGCACTGGCGATATCGACTGTTTCCTCCCCAAGGCTGCTGGATCGTTGCAAAATATGGTACCATCGTTTACTGTGTGTGTGTGTGTGTGCGTGTGTGTGTGTGCGTGCATCAATATCACACACATGTGGGAGGTGTGAAGGCTACAGGATGTAAAGCGTACCTCTGCTTTTGACATTGCTATATACATATCTAAGCTAATTAAGTGCATGGATGATGCAGGTGTGAAACTGCCTTGGTCTAATTAAACCGATTTAATTAGAAACCAGTCAGCAGTGACCATGATTTCCCCCACGACTGGTGCAAGTCACGCTGGAGTGATTGATTTTTTATTGTCATTGTTTTTCATTGAACGTGTGATGTGCGGCGTCAGAGATATTGCTGCTTGAAGTTTGAATTTTGCACGTCGGCGGCTTCAAATTGCAACTTGAACTTCAATACCGGGTAATCCTGTAAGGAAACACCCAAGTAGTTTGCGTTCCCGATAACATTTGCATCCACGTCAAAAAGTCCCTGTGAGCCCAACATCAATCAAATTATCATGGCAATCTTTGGCTCTTTCGGGTCACGGTCACGTAAATATCATGGGAAACTGAATGCTGCTGCACTACAGTTATCGAAGAATATCGGTGTCTCTTAAATTTGTCCTTGGGGTTAATTATCTTCATAAAATTTCCATCTCTGTGCTCTCTGTGTTGGAAAAGGCAGTTACAACCAATTCCTGCTGCATCTAGAATCCCAATTTCTCTGCCTCGGACACTCGACGCAGGACAGGTTCTACTTCCTGGTGGGAAAGTCCTTTACACAAAAAAATGTGACAGTACATGAATGCAGGGTCAGTTTTATCACCTTGGATGACTTGTGATGTTTTCAGTGTCCTGCTGGTTAAAGTCTAGTCAGGGGCTGATTTATACCTGGGCAGCAAACTGAATGCACGTATTTACCATCAAGGACTGAAAACCAGCAGCACTCCAGGTTACAAAAACCAGAGTGAGGACCAGTGGTTTTGGAGAAACTTTTGTATCCCGCTGTTAAGTTTCAATGCACTTCTTGTGGCAGGAGAAAATTTCCCCCAAGTAACTGCTAGAAACTTAAGATACCCACTGTGTACAGAGCACATCAGGAAAACTCCACCTTAGTGTTGTATATATCGCGTTCTTTAAGGACATCATGAGCATAAGCTGTAATTACTAGGCCTCTAGGACAAATTGAGAAATTTCAAAAGTGCAGCATGAGTTCGGCAGTAAAAACGGCGCTTTGACAACTCCGAACTCATTGTGCACACTGAGATTGTCTGTTCTAGAAAATTGCACAATACAGGCTTTTCATTAGACCTTAAAGGCCAATTCTGAGAAAAAATAGATTTCTCAGCCTCCAATAATGTTTCATAAACTGCATGTAATGTTCCAGAATTTGCTGTCCTTGTCCTCCTCTGACTCACAATCATTTTTTTCATTCCAGTATACAGTAAACAGGACTGAGATTGTTGGTCCTTGGCCTTTGATGGAATGAAAAACTGTTAAATGAATCAGTCCCATAATTGGCCTCCATTGATACAACCCACATTTAACAGCCTATTTTAGCTCAGATATGGGTTGTTTTTTTAATGTTTTTAGCTCTACAATGCCTTGATGAATTCAAAGTTGCCATGTGTTAAGGTTGCACAATCAAGCACACGGCCATCTGGCAGCAAAATAAAACACAGACCCTGAATCATACTGTTCAGCAAACCTGTTACTGTGTTCGAAAACCAAAACTAACACAAAAACAATCGCTGAGGTTCAGGGGGTTCAGACTCACTGCAGTACCTGGCTTGTCCACTAGTTGCAAATATTTTTCCTTTGTGAGAATTTTTAGCATTTACTCTCCAGAGATGCTGCTCTTCTATATTAAAAGAAATTAAAGAGAGTTAAAAATGAAATTGTAGCTTAAAAACAAACAAAAAAAGGCATAAAAAATAACAATGCCCTCTACTGGATCAGAAGAGGTGCTGCAAGAAAGTGACATATTTTAAAGCTAAGTTAAGCAATATCACATGCATTTCTTGCAGTAAAATGAGCCCTTGCAATGTGAGAGTTAGTTATTCGTAGATCTCTTTCCACCAAACAATTTATAGCCAGCCTGTTATTGTGTGGTTTGAGCTTTCTTAATTTCTGTACCGGCGTAACGATAAGCTCCTCCTCTGCCCTCCATTCTGCAAATATGCATAACTAAATTTAAGATCAGTCACACAAATGCAACATACAAAATCGTCTGGTTAAAAAGGCACTAAACTCACTCGCTCCAAGCCCCAAACAAACAAAAAGCCACATAAGTCAGTAATGCAGCGACAGTAAAAGCTCATTCAAATCTTTCCTTGGAGCCGACAATCTGCACTTTCACCACATTTTCTGAATTAAAGCTCAGAAACAAAGTAATCCAAGTAATCCAACAAGAGCTTTGCTAGAGCAAAATGTGTCCATTACCAACAACAAAAAAACTTCTACTACTCTTGGCTCACTTCACACTTCACTACTTTCAGTTTCTACAAGTGATCCGCATTCAACAAGACTGATCTGCAATGTTTACCAAGTTTAACTAAAGAAATTCAGCTCCTCCCATCTTGTCAAACATAGTGAAATTATATTTTTATTGATCTGTTAAATATTTAAACTGTAGGGTCCAGAGGCTTGACATGGGGCTTTTAGTTATCATTCTGGGTTCATTACTTGTGCCAAAGCTCAGTCAAATCAGAGCTGTAGTTTTGAAACTACTGTCAGTTAAAAAAGAACCATCACAGTTGAAAATGGACAACCAAAATATTGTATATCTTTAATTTTTTCTCCATTTGTTTGTTTATTTATTTTTCTACAGCACAGTGTTTGCTTTGAGCACTTGTTACTGAGTAAATGCATCAGCACAATCTTTTTTCTTAGTCTTTTTATCTGTCCTTTTAACATTGATTCCCCTGCACTTCTCTTTCTTCACAAGTGTGGCCGTGAAAACCCATTAGTCTCGTCTGGGTTTGTAGCACCTTTTTACCAGCTGAGGCTAAAAGATGAGACCATCGACCCAAAATGAGAGAGCGTGCTGACCATAACATCAGCCTGTAATTAGAGGAGAGGAGTCTTGGCTTCCTCAGCTGATAACACCCTGACATCCATTCATTCATTTTATTTCCTGCCAGTCAAACACTCACACTCCCATTCACACCTGTGGGGCTGTGGGTGGGAGTGTGATTTGAAAAGGGCGGCAACTTATCATTATTTTCGCTCATGATTAGTTTATTGATTATTTTGCTGATTATTTGATTAATCATGTAGCATATGAAATGTGAAAACGAAAGCCAAAGTCTGATAGGAAGTGATCAGAGCCCAAAGCGACATCTTCAACCAAAGTATTAATTTTATGATATGAACGGAGAAAAGGAAGACAATCTTAGCATCTTAGTAAAGCAGGAATGAGACAGTGGTTGGACTTTTTTACTTGATAAATGACTCAATCATTTAATCAATTTTCAACATTACTACTTTCAGCCCATCAACTAATCAATTATTCTACTAATTGTTTCAAGGGAGTAATAAATACTGACACTGTTTGTGGAAATATAAATGACTTATAATCAATGAGTTAGTTTGGTGATTTAAAATTCAACACTACTTGTGAAAATATGGCTTATTCCTCTTTATAGGTTTGTTATTCAAACCTTCTGACTGCCTTGTTTGAGGAAAAAAAAAAGGGTTGCTGGAAATATCGCAGCTGAAAATTTCAGCGACAAATAGCAAATGGAGAATTTCAAGTATCCTCAATATATAAAAACAGGCGAGGTGAGGGAACTTTCATATAAAAAGGGGGATACGATGAATATAGAGGCACAAGAATACAGACAAGAGAACATCGCAGTGCACAAAAACCATGAAAACTCAGGAGACCACAAACGACTCAGTGCTTGATGAACTGCACACCTTTGTCCCGCTGATAAAAAGAAACGGCAGAGCGATGGCACTTACTTTTTTCTTGTGTCGTATCTGCCGGTCGTCCCCAGACTCTGTGAAGAAGGAGAAGAAGAAAGTGATCAGTTTCTATGTGTGAACTTGTAGATTTATTATCACACAACCTCTGCTCCACTCCACACAAACGCATTTAGTGAAGAAACTGAAAAACTAGAAAACCCACAAGGCCATGAGATGTTCATACATATTTTCCGTCAATTCACACTGATAACTGGAACCATGCATCACACTGTAACGATGCCAAGCGAAATCAGAGGTTCACAGAAACATATTTTTTATCCCCTACAGCATAAAAATGTCATATTACATCAAAAAGGATCACACTGTTTCTTACTGTATAAAATCCTTGTTCATTTCAATCTGACTCTCCAAAACAAAGCAGGAACTTCTGGCACTTTCAGTCATTATGATCACAAGCTGTGAGCTGCCAGCCTGAAGTCATGGCTGCACAGAAGACCTGAAGCATTTCTCTGACATGCAGCAGCACATTTAGATGAAATAAGCATCAAGATTGGGTCTTTCTTAAAGCCATACACTCCAGTGATTTCAGATCAAAACATCACAGATATTGCACTCATTCTTATTTAACTCAATTGCAAATTATGGAGGGCATAGAGTAAAAATGAAGTAATTAGATTGAATGTCCCTTCTAAAACAGATTATGGTTCTCACACTGCTCCCAAAGTCAAAACCACTTGCAGGGTTAAAGGACAGAAAGAATGTGACATCTGTCATGTCATTAATGATATCAGCTTAAGCAGAAATGTCAAAGTGGCACTTAGACTTTAACTAGAGACATTTTGTGTTAAGGTATTGATCCTTTTACTTAAGTAGAATGATTGAGCACTTCTTCCACCACTGGTTTTAAACGTGAGAGTCTCATAGAAAACATTTACAGGGAAGCAAGAAAAGATTCAGTTGTTTAACATGCAGGAGTGTCAGCAATTCTGCCAAAAGATTTGCAAAACTGAGCAATTTTAGTGTGAAGGTATCATTATATATTCAGACTGTCATTTCAAAAACAGACGGATAATCTTTTCTTCGACAGAAGGATGACAACAGGCAAAATTCCCACAGAATTTTGAAATCGAATTCCACGGTTCACAAATCCATCTGACGCTCCGTGTTTCCTGATCCTGGAAGAGAAGCCTTTCCCACACCTGATTTCTGTCCAGCAGAGTTCATGACTGCTCCTCTGTGGCTTTTGTTGATATATGTGTTGCATAAAATGATGGCATGTGAAACACTGCTGAACCAATGCGAAAAAGCAACAAAAAGACAAGTTATCCCCTCACCTCAGACCAAACCAAACACAGTAAACATTAAACAAAACCCTGGACTTCCAAAACCCAGAAGTCTCAAAATTCTTCCTCAAATGGCGGAGCACAAGCGGTGGAAAAACCAGCATGGGCCCGCTACTGCCCTGCTGGCTTGGTGCATATCGGGGGAATGTAATAAAGTAGTGAGACAATGAGGTTTGCACACTTTGGCCTGAGAGTGGCACTAGAGGAAAAGTCCTGATGTCACCACAATTGACAGGGTTCATCCTCTGGGCAGCATGACTGTCTTCTCACAATGTCAAGGCAATCTGCCCAATAGATTTCAAGACATGTTGCCTTGGAGTGAGGCGTTAAGTGTGACACTGCCATGCTTAGGGCAAAAGGATGAATCAAGGCTATTCAAGTTTAAATCAAGATATGATTGTGGGCAGATCTCAAAAGCACTTAACTCACTCGCTCCGAGCCCCAAACAAACCAGAAGCCACATGAGTCAGCAGAAGTCTCTCTTTTTGCTGTGTGCATTTTTGGCACCGAACAAAAACAGTCAACAAAATTAAGCTTTTCCTCTTTATGTTGTTTATGAAGTTGCAGTGAATTCTCTGCTATTCAGCCTGAGGAGAAACACTGGCATTTTGAGTTGAAGCGTCATAATTTCTTACTAGCATTCAACAGAAAATGGCTCACTGTGTTACTGCAAAACAGATGGAAGATAAATGCATATGGATGGACTCCTACAATGGCATTGATTGTGCCTGTGGATCGCATCACTAAATATTCACTGCCACTTCAGCCCACTGAAAGATAAGTGAACAGGCTGCTGCTTCAGGCTGAAGTATCTTGTTTGCTTTTTTTTTGGACACTGAAGGTTGAAGAAGACGTTCAATCAGCCATGTCGCGTGTGAAGACACTGTCCACCACACGGCGAGGCGTGCTGATGCAGGGAGGGGAGGAGGGGTTGGTTTGATTTGATGGCAGGGTGAGAGAGGTGGGCGGGGTGGGGTGAGAACGGTGCGTTGCCTTGACAACTGAGGAGAATGCTGCGTGGGGAAATGGCTGTGTTTGCAGCTGAGCGCTGAGGTTTCCTCCCCGTTTTCACCCAGGGAAACACCAGAGCAATAACAAGGCCTGGGAATGCACAAGCAACACTGGAGACGCTGCGCTTTTTCTGCAGAAAGATCTGGTTTTACTGTAAAGCCTCTCTACCGTTCTCCTCAGCTTATATTTCCTGCCGTAACACTTCTCTCTCCCACCAATGTTTTATTTCTTGTTTATTTTCCTAGAGTTTCTCGATCTTATTTGATCATTTTGAGTCACAGGAATGTTCTATTTCATCTTTTGGCAGTGACACTATTCTCCTTAAACTGGTCTTTTGTAATGTTGGTGATACAGAATCTCTTTTATTTTGCTGCACTACAAAAAGTACTAGTCTCCTCTTCAGTGTTCACATCTTGTTTTTCTTCCAACAACGTCAAAAATCTGCCAGTGGGATGAGATAATCCCACTTGTTTCCAATGCTAATCAACTTGTTTCCAGAATTTTCTTGAATCAAGTGTCATTTTCTTGATCCTAGTGGGCTGATCTGCCTTATTCTGCCTTGTTTCAACAGATTTATACTTGTTCCCAGAAAAAATTCCTCAAACAGGTGAAACTGCATTGGAAACAAGTGGGATTATCTCATCCCACTGGCAGATTTGTGACCTTGTATGAAGGAAAAACAAGATTTTTACACTGAATATGACATTGAACAACTTACCATTGCAGTGTGTTACCTAGAAATGTGAGGTTAACTTTGGAAAGCACCATGCATTTTCTATCTTTTCCTTTCTATAATACTCTCCTCTTCCCTGCAGTCTCCCCCCCTCACTTTTCTCTTTTATTTCACTGGAGTTGATTCTCTCCCATTCTTCTGGACGGTGATGGCAGCAGCAGCAGGAAGTGTCGGTGGTGTCGTTCACTGCTGAAGACAGATGCTTTGCCCCCTGCCAGCCCCAAGATGAAATTATCACTCAACCCACAGGCTGCCACAGGAAGAAATCTGTTGACTGCACACTGCTGCCAGCGATCTCCACAGACACTCAGATACACGACACCGTGGGCTTTCGCTGCCGCACACACAACTCGCACACACAAAAACACAAAACGCATTATAAATCTGAAACTCATGCGCACAGGTCTGAGTGAACACACAGCCCCGAAGACACACACAGGCACAGACTCAAACAACATCAAGTAAACATAAACAGGACTCACAAGAGACAGTCGTGACTCTCCAACTATTAAAACAGGCGTAATGGCCTGTCAGCAGCACAGCCTCCGACACAGAGGCTGAAAACCCTCAAGAACACCAAAACCTTCATATACCTCAAGAAAAAACAAGACAATTGTAGAGACAGAGATGAAAGAGTAAAGATCTCGGCTGTTCAACGTTCAGTACAGCAGCTGTACTGCTGTACATTTGAGAACAGTTAATAAATATGGCCATCTGTTGTTCAGTGCTGTGTTTTTCTCAATGAGATATGTGTGCTTCTTTCTAGAGCCCAGTGTTGTGTTCAAGAACACCTTGGTTGAGACCAAGTCAAGACCAAGACAAAGGAGGAACGACCCCAAGATCACATTAGTCAAGATCAAGGCCGGACTGAGGATCTTGAATCTGAACATACATCGCATCCATCGACTGAATAAGGATTAAAATACCAACAAGAAAGGACTCAGTAGAGTGCAGACCTAAACCTTTTGGCAACACTGCGATAGGACACGCCCCTTTTGGCCAATCAGCAGGGAAAGATGGTCAGGGCCATCTTGATCGATAACCAACCTGCCCACCAGGCTTTGTGATGTTAAGCAGATGCGTTTGGAAACTACACACCATTTGTGCTTTGCCCCGCCCCCTTTTGGCAATGCTGATGTCACAGGAAACACCTTTCAGCCAATCAGCATGGAAGATTGGTCAGTGCTGACATGACCAATGACCAGGTTTCATGATGTTACATGACTGAGTTTAGAAATGACGGCCATGCCTAAGCCCCACCCCCCACGCCGCCTCAAAGCTGATTGACCTGAAACTTTAATCACTTCTTCGCTGGCCCATGACCGACATTTCCACCAATTTTCATGCAAATCCACTCAGTACTTTTTGAATTATCCTGCAAACAGACAGACAGCGGCGACCATAGAACCCCTGCAGGTTTCACCCCCTTGGCAGAGGTAACAAAATGTATTAATTTAACATCCACAACTGAAAATATAATAAAAAATATTCCCTCATTTAATCATTTAATTTCAACACGAACATAATTATTCACCTGACAGTTTTCCCTGGAACATATCTCTCTCGCTCCCAAACTGAATTAGCCTCAGTACGACATTAAACATCCCTCCATCCTGAATTCAGCTGCTTGATCCAGATAAACAGAGATTACCATTGAGTGTAAAACATGACAAACTATGGAGAGACTATATGAAATCACTAACTTAAGCAGAAGTCGACAGGGCAGGTTTGGGCAAAGTAAACACAGCAATAAAACTTCATTGCACCATAAATAACGTCTGGAATGCACTGAACATTTCAAAATGACGATGTGTATCAGCATCAGAGGAGGTCTTTATTTTTTTCTTAATTTTCAGAGGTATGTTTTCATCGCCCTGATGCTGTTTTTACTCCAACACTGTATCAGCGGACAAAAAAACCCCAAGTCAACTGCCTTCATCTCTCTATTTTATATCTCCTTGTCTGTCATATGATTTCATTAGCCACGACTCCATTCATTTCTGCCCTTCACCCTCTTCCTCTGTTCTCTTGTCTGTTTCTGCTAAACCAAGAGTCTTACAATTTATCTTTGCCATCTCATTTGTGCTCATTTCTTCTTCTTCCCTTGAAGCTCTATTGAATCCAAGAAACATGTTGTCCCTCTGTTGGGGCTCCAGCCCCCTAAGGACTTGTTCTCACTAAGGTCCTCTGCCATTCTCCCTACTTTGAACAGGCAGAAAGCCACATCTGTGGACCATGGGTCAAGAACTCTTGTCCACCTGAAAGTCTGAATGTTGTGTTCTTGTTTTGTTTGTTTGTTTGTTGGCAGAGGGCAAGACGATTATTCCTTCAAGGCTGAAGACCACTGAATGCCTTCTGGGAGAGTACAACACAAACATGTGGCTGCAAGACATAGTATGGAAGGTTGTGGTTAAATTCATTGTCAGATCACATGTGCACAAACCCAATGCCACCGCAGCCTCGGCCACTTGATATCAGATGAGAAGTCAGTAAACATTAAACCTTTATATATCTCTGAACGAGGAGGTCATGGGTGCAGCAGAGCCTCAATGTGAAGTTAAGTTCTTCTTTGGTCCACACCAAAGTCGACTTTGTTGAAGATTCAAGCCACTCAGATACATAACACCGTGGGCTTTCGCTGCCACACACAACTCACACAAACCGCATTATAAATCCAAAACTCATGCACACAGGTCTGAGCGAACACACAGCCCCGAAGACACACACAGGCACAGACTCAAACAACATCAAGTAAACATAAATAGGACTCACAAGAGACAGTCATGACTCTCCAACTATTAAAACAGGTGTAATGGCCTGTCAGCAGCACAGCCTCCGACACAGAGGCTGAAAACCCTCAAGAATACCAAAAACCTTCAAAAAAAAAAACCAAGACGATCACAGAGACATAGATGAAAGAGGAAAGATCTGCACTATTCAACGTTCAGAACAGCAGCTGTTAGAGGCTGGAAACCTTCAAGAACACCAAAACCTTCATATACATCAAGAAATTTCATTTACCACTACCAAAGATGACTTTATTGTCAGTTCAAGTTCTTTATCCACTGCTGGTTCATCTTAACCCTGACAGCTCCCATCACACTTTATGCCAACATTTCAGTTAAATGTCTTCTTGTGAGTGTTTGTGCGATGAACGAGTATTACAGAGCATTCAAAGTCTCCATCTGTCGGTCACTCTGCCCCCCGCTCACAGGAAGTCCACAGTTGAATGTGTTCACTCCCACAAAGTCAAAGCCCGTCTGTCCTGCAACCAACACATCGATTTGTCATCCTGTTGTGGGGAACCCACTGCACAAAGACAGACTGTGAAGCATTCTGAGGCGACTCTACTCTGCAAATACTGAGCTTCATTCAACAAAAGCTGTTATTACACTGCAAAAAATCTCCAGTTTAACAAGTCATTCAGTCTCATCTTCAGTGTTCCAATCTTGTTTTTCTTCCAACAAGGTCAAATATCCACCAGTGGGATGAGATAATCCCACTTGCTTCCAATGGAGTTTCACTTGTTTGAGGGATTTTTCTGGGAACAAGTATAAATCTGTTGAAACAAGGCAGAATAAGGCAGATCAGCCCACTAGGATCAAGAAAATGACACTTGATTCAAGAAAATTCTGGAAACAAGCTGATTAGCATTGGAAACAAGTGGGATTATCTCATCCCACTGGCAGATTTTTAAGGATTTTAACACTGAAGATGACATGGGACACGTCTTTGAAGTACATTCAAGTGCACTGAACTTCACGTATGTTGATTTTAAGAAAGAGCAGCTTAGCCCTTTGATGTAATGCAATGAAACAAACTGATTTGACAACCTGTCTGTTCATCCGTTTGTCTGTGTATCTCAAACACTGCTGATCAGATTTTCACAAAACCTGCAGGGGAAATGCATCTCATCACTTCCTCACAGCATCTTTAAAATGACACTGAATGGGTAAAGTGTGCATGCTACAGATCTGCAGACATTCACAGGATCCCTGTCAGGTCTGAGTCAGAGTCTCTTGTGATGGAGTACAGCTTGTTGGGGCAGAAGTTGCATTTCACTGCAGCGTTTTTCCCCCCATCTCTTTGATCAACATGAAACAGGGGGAATATTATCAAGCAGCAAGGAGACAAGACAACATTATTATCGGATGCTGCGCCCAGATGTGTCAACAGCAGAAAATGACAAAGTTCTCTACTTCAGTTTCACACATCTGAATTGCTTTTTTAAAAAAATTCTCAAGGGCTTGGGCGACAGGTATCACTTGTTAGATAAGACAGTAACTGTAATAATATCCCCTAATCTTGGAAATGAACTCATATTACAGTGCTACTCAGAAAAGGAGTAAGATTACATGAGGTGTTTTATTACATAATGAAGTCATCCCGCCACTGGTTATGTTTTCCTGATGCTGTTCAGACTGAAGTTCACAGAGCTCCCACTCTGTCAAATGTAAAAATTCCCAACGTTTCCATGACTAAATTTTACAAAAGACAGCACATTTCCACAGATTGTTTTTTTAATCTCCTGGTATGAGGTCTGCTCTGCATATAAGCGGCGTGACCAAGTTGTTATTAGGCTGTAAGGCTGTGCTGTCTCTGTCTTCTTCTCAACAGTTCATGACCACAGACTATAAGACTTGTCAAAGAAAAAAGAAATAGCGGGCTTTATGAAGGAGGGAAATAGGTATAACTGTTTGAGGAAATGTCAAAATATTACGGTGCATTTACAGCCCTATTTTTGTGCAGGAAAAAACTGCTCTGGCATTGGGAATAATGTGCAGATTAGCAATACATTCCTTCAAATTGCCGATAGCCGATGAAATCGTCATTGCTGATAAAATTCCATGATATTCCCTGACTTGTGCAACGATTTTATTAATTTTCCTGACTTCCCTTGTGTGGAATGAACTCTTCAAAATTCCATGACTTTCCAGAAATTCCAGGATCTGTAGGAACCCTGAGTTCAACACATGCAGTGTCATGTTTGTGCTTGACATCTGAACAGGAAAGTTTTTTTTTTTTTGTTGTTTTTTTCCCGGCGCAGCCTCGGAACAAAGGATTCCTCATTACTGCGTCTGCTGACCCGACGCTGACTATAAAAGCTCCACCTCGGCTATCGTCTCCATTTCTCTGATATTTCGGCTGAATGTCAGGCTCTGCAGCCCGTGTCTGCACGGCCGCCCTGCGAGACGCCTGACACTTTAATGTCAGAAGACCCCTCTCTGCTGGGTGACCGACAGCTGCGGAGCGAGGAGGCTCCGGGTTCAATTAATCCCGCAGAGTGATTGGCTGAGATGGATCGCTCGACAGCGAAGGCCTGGCTCTAACCTTTACTGCGCATCTAGATAAGAGATGACAAGGCAGGGAGGTGAGGAGACTGAAACATACACTGGACTTTGTGAGTGTGTTTTTGAGGTGGTGAGTGTGTGTATGCATAAAAAAATACCCCCCAAAAAAAGTCATGCAATGGCAATACTAAAAAAAATAAAATAAAATGACATCCATTGTATAAAGATGGACTGATGGAC
>OMKZ01042411.1:3253-28403 GCA_900302535.1 Neoniphon sammara
GAAACATGCTTGTCACTAAGTTGTCGCCTGTTATTAACAAGATTCTTCACTTTAGCAGACTCAGAACTAGATAAGATGGTATCTGGTTTGCAAAACCAACTCTTTCTCACTACTGTTTTGATGCAACATGTAGCTCTGTGGAACTGGCATCAAGAACTATATGACATCAAACATGCAGAAAATATGTTACTAATGTTGTTATTCCTGGGGAAAAAAATGTTTTTGCAGAAACAACTGCAGACAGCATAACTGGATCAGCAACGGCTGGAACATCTGGTGGGCCACCACCAACTCAGGGTGCACCCACTACAACTATCACAGAAGCTCCCCCACCTGCTCCCGTACCTGAAACTGCAACCGTTGCTTTAGAATCAGTCCTGGATGAGCCATTTATAGAAGCATTGAATAACCCAAACAGCGTAGAATTCCAAGTCCTTGCAGCTCAAGTTGTAGCAGTGGTAAGTAAAAATTGGAGAGTGTTATTCTTTTTGTTGGTATTAGGAGTGTGTGATTAGAATGATCATTGCACTGAAAAAAACAAAACAAAACATTCTGAAACAGACATAATTTTTCTTGACATTTTCCATTGCATTTAATCATATTTGGAGAATATTATATTTGAAATCCACTAAAATTATGCCTCATTTTGCTTTGTTCTTACAGTATAACATGATCTTCGAACGGCAATTTGGTAGTCGTTTCCTCCGTAGCTTTGTTCGTGCTTTTAGGTAAAATTCTAATTCTAACCTCTTTGAAAGCCTGTTTTATATAGTTATAAAGATTCTGTCTTATATTGTCACAGACAATAGTATGTCCTATGTGGATAATGAATAAATTATCTTTAAGTTGCATATTTGAATGAGTTATCATCAATTATTTTAAGTATTTGACTCTGAACTTTATGATATTGACCTCTGTCATGCAGGGCTGCTGTATCCACCCTACGAACGACCAGCACTGTAGCAGAGGTTGAGGCTGTGTTCAATAACACTTCCCCTGAGCCCCTACCAGATGATAGTCAAATTACGAACGCCGTGCGAGATGAACTGTCTAATCCAAATAATACCTTCAACATCACTATTAATCCTGATTCTGTCACAATTACTCGTAAGTAAACAATCACCACACAAGGGTAAATTTCACCCCACACAGTATGAGAAGCATTATTTGAAACAGAATTTTAAATAGTTGTCTGAGCTAATTTGGCAGCAAAAATATGTTTGTGACTGTGAAAGGAAGTAACTTATGAACCAGATACATAAAGACGTGTCACACAGTGTTATACAGTTAACCACACCATTTCAGCCGTGAATATTTGTGGCAATGTTAGCTCATCTCTGAGATATCGTGTATTCTGTAAAAATGCCTGTCATAAACTTGTCACTTACTTGTCACTAATTTCAGGATTCTTGCTTTTAGCAAACTCAGAACTAGATAAGATGCTAGTTTGTTTTTCAGTATTGTTTTGATGTACTTTGTAGCACTTTAGAACTGGCATTAAGGTCTGTTTAATACCAAACATGGAAGCAGACGTTTTGCCTCAGACATTAGAGTGCAATGCATTCTGGATACTCAACATGTAAGAACAAACTCTTCATTGCTAATTATTCTTTTAAATGTTTTCACAGAATCTATAAACACCACATCAAATTCAACTACTACACCTAATGCAACCACACCTGCTGCAACTACAGCTAATGCGACTGCACCTAATGCAACCACAGCTGCTGTAACTACTGCCAATGCAACTGCAGCTGGTGCAACTACAGCTGCTGCGGCTACAGCTGCTGCAACTACAGCTGTTGCAACCGTTGAGAGGGAAGTGAGTTTCAGAACTGATGAGACATTTATGAGTGACCTGCTGAATGCATCATCTGCAGCTTTCATGAGGCGAGATGCTATGTTAAGATCATTGGTAAGTCTCCTACAGAATACAAGCAAACTATTAAGTTCTTGTATCAGAGAGATCAAGTCACTTGGAACTGAAAATAGATATTACTGCATCCTCCTAATGTTCCTTTTAAGATACCTAATAACTTCATAATATTCTACAGTAAGCTTTCCTTTTGCGTAATTCATGTCATCCTCCTGCCATAATCATTTTTGTCAGAGTGCAAAGTGTCAAAATACTTTGGGAACTTGGTCTAAAATTTGTACCAAGTGCTTTTTATTATTTAAGGCTTTTCTGTGCAGAAATTCAAGAAATCTATGTTACAGTTCACAATTTCAAAAACAAAAATTAAAGTTTTATTTGCAACAACATTCACCCTTTTTATGGGTTATATTGTCTCACTGGCAACTTTATTCTTTATCCTTGGATGAGACTATAGTTATGTTTCAGAAAACTTCTACTCTAAAATTCAAATTTTACCCCTTTTCCGCTTCACAATGCTGGAGTATAGATTGGAATACTTGTGCTTCTTATGGGATGATGTGTCATTCCAATTTCCTGGGTTTCAAAGAAAAAAAAGTCATCTCTCCATCACTACAGTATATACAAAAACAGACAGAAATTCCCTGTCAGTGTATTTAGCTCTCTAATAATTTTACAGAGATAGTCAATGGAGAAACTGCATGGAAAAAATAATAAAAAAAAGTAGGAAATGGAATAGTGTTATTAAATAGTGCAAATGAAATAGTAAAATGCACAGGTAAGGACAAATCATCAAGATTATCACCAACGTAAATGTACTTGTTTCAATTCCTGCAGCTGGGGCGCTTCTACAGGGAAGCCTTCTCCTCCTTCAGGAACTTGACTGCTCAATCATTCAGGTATTTTGTTTATGCTGAACTTTGCTAGAATCACAGAATAATGACCATAAAGTCATGATGACCTAAATAATACTTTTTCTGTAATACCATTTGCAGAAATGGATCAATCATCAATAACGTGGCCCTTTCTTTCACTGCCACATCTGTTCCTAATAATACTGCAATTGGAACCGTTTTGATCAATGCAGCCTCACAAATCACAAACTTCACCATTGACACCAATTCCATCACTGTGAATGGAACAGGTAAGTAATATTGAGTACTACTTCATGAGAAACTGCTGAAAAAAGACCAAGATAATATTAACAACACTTCTCCTTTTGTCTTCATTTACAGAGGTTTCCAGTGGAGTAAGCCACAAGACCAGCCTCCTCACTGCATCCTTCCTGGTGGTATTGTCATGGCTACTGTCAAGCCAGCAATAGCATCAGTGCTGATGTCTATATGACATGTCAAAGGGACAATGGCCACCATCACTGGTATGAGAAAGGACTTTGTTGTTATTAAAAATCTGAGCTTTTAAAGGATCTCATGCATTAGATGGCTGGGGAACAACTTCCAGATAAATTCAGAATTGTAACGGCTCGAACCTTTAATGACAGTGGAACAGGTACACTTAGAAGATGGCCTCCTGGTTTGATTTAAGTCATTATCCATCTGTGCAAATGACAGCATATGCCTTTGAATGCCATATGGAAATCACTTAACTCATGTTGCTCTTTGGGGTGGACCAGGAGGACAGAATCAGGTCAAACCAGGATGCAGACAACTTTAGGCACCTGGTCCACTGAAAAAAAATATGTCATTACAAGAAATAACATTACAGGAATATCACGATTCAAATCAGAGCATGGACATTTGAACTAACGGTCAAGACAGCCTATACAAAATAGGACAATGTCCAATTTGCTTCGTTGAATACCAAGTGCTGTACCATTATTTAAACCCCACTGCAAGTTCAAATAAGAGGATTTGTTATTTGTACACAGAAAGACTTAGTAGAAATGATTGATTTTACATTAGAATTCTTTTTACCCAAACAAGTAAAAACACATTGGAAAGGAAACCCATAATCATTATTACAATTCTGTAACTCCAATTATAAATTATGTTGAAGTATGCACTGTGAAAGCTTTGGATTTTAGAGGTCAGACTGGTTCAGTAATATTTTATTTAACTATAGACCACATTTGTCTGTCAAATGGTTAATTTAAACAATACCAACACCACTTGAACTAACGCCTAAGTCCAGAGTTTAGTTTACTCTGTAGTCAGAAAGATCCATAGGGAGTTTGTCTAGAACATGCAAATAATGTAGGTCTTTTAGAACTTGCAAGTATCTAAAAATTTACAAACTAAAATTATTCTGATATTATAAACATAGAGTATATTTTTTTATACTGTAAAGTCTCAAAATATATGTGATATTCATATTTCAGTCCTAGCAGCTGCTCACTGAAGGAAAACATGCAGCCAGTAGCAGGGGCAAATACTGCAACTATGGATAGAGACTTAAAGGTCTATTCAGGTAACATAAAACAAAGATACCACAACTACACTGCTTCTAAAAATTTGTGAGTGCAAGCAAGAACTTCTCCATGTTTATTGATAAATGAGGAACTGTGCAAAATCCAGATATCAGATATGTCAAAAGCCATGGTAATGATGACATATGTATAATGATACCAGAACGATGTCCTGTATGATTATCTAGTCAGTTATTTATAGATGTATTTATATTATCAAATGTTTATTCTGTCGACTTGCTTTCTTGTGAAGTGGTACAACTTATGTAAGAAACTGTTCATTTTAATATTTCCTGATGAAGAGTACAAAATTCTTAAAATAAAGTCTACGGTGTAACTTTTTACAAATTTTTTTTGGGTGGGGGGTTGAGGACAACTAAACTGGATGGTGGGATATTCAAGGTCAAGTCAATCATTCTAGATTAAGGTGCACACACTTTGCAGTTTTAAATATTTTAATAATGTAGCTCATTCGTGTTTCTGCTAACTCACATGCATGCAGAATGTGCAAATATATTCAAAGAAGGTATTCATGTCACTAAATTATCATTATTTTAATTACATCAGAGATTAGCGTGTTAGTTACTGACACAGGTACAGACAAAACCACTAGTCTTTCAGCTATACCTTTTATTAAGTCAGTAAAGGCTCAAGAGTAAAACATTGTAGTTTAAAGTCTTGCAAATCTACCCAGGTTCAAAGGTGATTTTGAGTAGCTACTATACAGTACGTATCGATGCAAGAAACAGCAAACAAAAACAACATCGCTGCTGTATTTCTTACTTCATCTGACAGTCAAATTCGTTTACAATCCATGTAATATAATAAAACACTTTTGCACTGTCTAAACTGCAACTACCACCAGGAACAGAACATGAGTAAATAACATGTACATACAGTAAATTGAACGAAGATGATCTTTCAGTGTTTTTATCATGCAAATAAAATGACGAGCTATTATACCCAATCAAGATTGTACAATCAGTTGCTACACTTATTCATTAGCATCTTTAAAAACCAACAAAAGCATTCCTCTACAGAAGAAGTATGCAAAGCTAGCACAGGCTTCGCTATACAACATTATGGGCCACTACCTCAGACAGTATACAATGCTCTGTATTCAATCACCACTATCTTTAGGCCCACAGGAGTTTCCACCACAGGTTCAGCTCACCATCACAGCCAATTTAACATACACAGTTCAACAAAATCTTATAGCTATTTAGGCTGGGGACACACAAGAGGACATTTGAAATCCAAACCCATTTAGAAAACAATTGTGCCATATCCATAAAAATAGATTACACTGACTGTCTGTCAGTCACAAATATCAGTTCAAAATGTATCGGTCGCAAGTATCTTGTGTATGGAAAATGCCACAATGAAGATACTGAAACACTAAGATGCTGCACATGAACACACAAATAAATGATGTAGTGACCCCCAATTAGGTCGGTTGGTGTCACTTTGCTGAAAAACATAATGCAGTGATGGGATGCATCGCCCCAATATCACAGCTTTCTCAAAACAGGCATAGCAGTGTTTCCTGCAGGACTGATGCATAGTCCTCCCCCAGATTTAACAATTAAGAGAGTATAGACCCATTCATATTGATATAAAGAAAGCCTCAACACTCGACAGCAATTTAAGATCACGTCACATTGGCCATAGTAAGAGACTTGTGTTACAGTACTGCTTTACGTGTGGTCCAAGCAGAATTATGACAGAGCAACCAAAAACAATAATGCAAAATGCCATGAAATTAATGATACTAGTTTGGGACAACTAAATGTTGTTTTGCCATACTTTGGTACACAAATTATCCCATAATTTGCAAGTCCACTGTCATATGGGCCATATGAGAAGCCTATGGCAAACAGCACCAGAACTGCCAGTAAGAGCATCAAACAAAGCCTCCATTTAGAAAACTGTGCAGAATAGTACTCTGATTGGCTGTGCGAAGCAAATTCTGAGTTCGGCTAAAGGCGGATGCCAGGAACTATAATACCCAGGGTTCATAAGTCCATGCAGCCGGAAGAGGAAAACGCATGGATTAAAGTGTTTACAACTCAAGAAATCGTTATCGGCCTCACCGGAATCTCTGCCACCCAAACTAGGCTGATGCAATTTGCGCTTACAGTTTGGCGCTGCTAACATTAGTGGGCCAACATTGGCTTTCTTTCTTTCTTTGGTAAGGACCAGTGTAGCTGTAATAGCGGACACGTCGTACAATAATAGCCTCTCTGTAGCAGCGTCAGACCACCCACCATCTGTAGCGGTGGCTGACTGGGGAAGTGGGACACGGGAACAGATGGCGTATCCAAGCCGGTCTGCAGGGTTACTGACGCTGAATAAGAGAACAGAACTGGAGATGAATAAGGCGGTCACTATCAATCATTGAAAAGCCCGTCGCTGGCTGCCGCTCAGTATCCTCGCAGACTTGAAGATGCCTGAGTGACTTGGATGATTCTGGGTTAGGAGAGCGATCGCAAAATTGCCGAGGCGACCGGATTGATGCGCAACCGCTCGGCCACTGCCATCGACTTAATCCCCCCTTTTTTACGTGTGTGTTGGTGAAGTTGGTGAACAATGGTTGACAACCGCTACGCCACGGCTTTGGTCATTGGCTGCGTCCTGAGCATCCTGGCCACGGTGTATCTGTCCGTGGCCATCGGGACGCAGCACTGGTACCAGTATAGCAGCCCCACCGTGCGCGGAGAGGCCAACGTGTCCGAGCTGCGCTCCCTGCATGAGGAGTTCATGGACGGGGAGTTTGACGAGAAGACGTACAGCGACACCCTGTTCCGCCTCAACGGGACTATGGGTCTGTGGTGGCGGTGTGTCCTCGTTCCAGCCAACGCCCACTGGTACAAGGAGTCAGGTATGTTCATACCTCTGGGACTGATAACACCATACATGTACTGCAAAAACAACAGAAGAAAACAAAAACATTCCATCGAGTCTTAACAACACGGGCGTCGACCGGTTCTGTTGTCTGTGTGATAAGTCACTCAGCAGTTTACCTTCATACTTAAGCCTAATTGAGTGCACTGTTTACTATTACAACAGACATCAAGCGAAAAAAAACGAAACAAACAAACAAAACAAACAAACAAACAAAAAACAGCCATGTAGCTGGAAGCCATACCTGTTCACAGGCAGGGGAGCATTCAGGGGTGATAATTCCCTCTAGGCTGTACTAATTGGACAGCAGTGCTTTAGAACGGGGTCTCCGAACTTTGTCTTGTCAAGGACCCCTAAATAGATGAGTATTAGGTCCATGGACCCCCATTTGATAATTTGTCCCAGTGACCCCCAACTGGAGATATACCTATTGCTAAAAATGACTCAGTGACTTAAATACATGTCTACACCATGGGCAAGGAGGTAAAAAAAACCCAAAGTGTGATAGTTATGAACAAAACTTTCTCATCCTTTAATGTGCCGAACTTCATTTTGCCTGAAGACCCCTTTGGAACCCTTTCCAGGACCCTTGGTGGTCAAAATACACAGAACCTTTCAAAAACATATCCATACATGTAGAATACACATCAAAATATTCTGTGAGCATATCCAACATATATTTCAGCCATTCAAAATATATTTCAGATAAATGACATCTGCACTACAAATCAATTTTTGTATATTTTGAGACATATCTCCAAACATATTCTGAAGTACACTGCAGTGTACTGCACTGTTTGATGTAGGGGCCACCAGATAAATTGCAATATATCCTTTCAGTTTTTATTATTTTGAAGTAATTCACCTCTTTCAGATGCCAAGATGGTGATGGAGTGTCGGAGCTTCACTCTACCTCAGCAGTTCACTCCCAAGTACAAAGAACCAGGGAACCACAACAGTGGAGAAGACATGCTGCGCACCTGTAAGTTCAGTGACAAAAAGATGATCATCTATTCCAAGTGGCATCAGTTGCATAATGCTGTAGTGAGGCCTATAGCCAATGCACCCTCATCACTAAGCTGTGTATAAACTATCATCAATATGTGATTTTGAATAATGCATTGCCCCCAATTATGGCACCCACTGGGCACCTCCTTCTGTCACACATAAGAGGATGAGCAAATGAAGCGTGGGATGCTCACTGACTCATACTTGCTTCCTCTGCTTGTGTGTGCATTTATGCATAGACCTGTGGAGGTGCCAGTTTCTGCTGCCTCTGGTGTCCCTGGGTCTGG
Source organism: Neoniphon sammara (assembly GCA_900302535.1). Taxonomy (NCBI): domain Eukaryota; kingdom Metazoa; phylum Chordata; class Actinopteri; order Holocentriformes; family Holocentridae; genus Neoniphon; species Neoniphon sammara. The sequence continues at coordinate 11,751 of OMKZ01042411.1, forward strand.
TGGTGTTGGCAGGCCTGATTGGGTTCTGTGCCTGCCTCTGCCGAAGCCTCACTCCAACCCTGGGCATAGGAGTACTCCATTTGCTGGCTGGTAAGACCTGTTAAACTGGACAGACAGTACAGTACTGCTGGGTGGCAGATGCCACCTTTACAAGTCATCATATCATTAGATAAAGAACTAGTTAAGTGTTACTAACGAGCTTGTGCAAACAGTATGCACTGAACTGCAGCTGAAGACTGAACCAGCGTTTTTTTTTTTCAGTAATAACTTTAATTCATTAGGTTCTAGAGCAGAATGATATGGTAAAAAAATATTATTTAGACAGATTTTTCAATTTTCATTTTCTCTGAAACTTTTATTAAAATGATGATTTGATTTTTGCTGGGGTCTGTACCAAACAATTTTCCAATTTCCAGTGGAGATTTGTAGGCCAGGGCATCTCTGTAGCACCACAATACTTCATTTATGATGCTATTTCCCCCATATATTACTGTTATCAAAAATGTTACACTACTGTAATTTGGGTATTGCACTTGGCCATATTGCAGTGTGGATGATATTTCGAGTAACTGTTCAGACCTACTATGATTTATATGTGTACAGTATATATTTGATATGAAATCACATGCATGAATGTCTGCTAACAAAACACATTCATCCAGCCAAAAAGATGTGAGCTAACAAAAATGAACCAGTCTTTCATGCTGCGCCTTGCAGGGCTCTGCACCCTAGCCACAGTGTGCTGCTACCTGGCTGGGATGGACCTGCTCCATAGGGTGTCGGTGCTGCCTGACAAGGTGGATGGCTCTCTGGGCTGGTCGCTCTACCTGGCTCTCATTTCCTCCCCGCTGCACATGATGGCCGCCGCACTACTGGTATGGGCGGCTCGCAGCCACAGTCAGAACTACTACCGCATGACCGCCTACCGGGTGGCCTAGACTGACCACATTTAAGTCTAGTGTCATCGGTTGTTGATCTCTGTCCTGTTTAAATTCACATTTACAGCTGGTCTCAGAGGGCAGAGATGAGGATTAATCTGTTCAGTTTGCCCTCTCGTGGATTAAAGTGCATGTACACTATAGTAATGACCCTATCTGCTGCATTAAAAGATTTGATTTATATCTCTGTGGGGGCTTGGGACTGGTGAGGAGAAGGTCAGCTAGTGATCTAGAAAGATATGGTTACTTAAGGACTTTTGCGTAATAGCTCACATTTGGGGTCACTTGCTACCCGGTTAGCATCCCTATACGGTTTACCGTCATTATCACTGTAGCAGTCTTAATTCAACTGCTTTGACATATAATTGGGAATGACAGGGTGAAATTGTTACATTTCTACCAGGTTCATAAAGTACGAGCACAGTGAAAAGTGAAACAACTATTACTATTATATATGTTACTGTACTAGAACAAAGGATTTACAGCTCTCTCCTCATTTTTTTTAAACTCAAGTGGCGTATTTATTTCTGACAATCATTAAAAGAGCATGCCAAGTTTTGGTGAAATTTGATTTTTGTCTTTCTTACCCAGAGTCAGATGAGAAATCGATACAAATTTCCTCCCTGTGCCTCCAGCACAACAAGAGTGAGCTTCATGCTAACCGAGTTAGCATTATGTATGTTTGCAGGGGGAAACCAGAGTAAAAAAGATTAAAAAAAAAAAAGCAGCTACATTCAGGAACAGCAAATAACCATTTATTCATCCCCTAAGATCTTGTTTTTGTATTTTCTTTTTTTTAAGTTGTGTCAGTTCAAGTTGTGTCAGTTCAATAACTGGGCTTTGGAGATGCTAGCTATATTTCCCTCATTTCACAGGCTAGTGGTTTGACCCCTGCAGCTATTCATTATGCTAACAGCACACAGCTTGTCACTGTCTTTGGACTGGATGCACAGGGATTAATTATTATCGATCTTCTCATTTCGCCCTGGATAACTCAAAGAGCAAAATTCCTCAAAACTTTGCATGTTCCTTTAAGGTCAGACTGTGGTTATGTTTATAATCGGATGATCTAATACAATGTTTCTTTTGCTTTTTTCAAGAATATTTTGAACGTTTTGACTGATTTTGTAGGCTTTTGTAGAAATATTCAAGATGATACCGAGCCGTTATTTAACATAGTGACTCTTCCCCATTTCATGTATTGTTTCCTCAACCTTATAGCCTGATATAAATTTGCCTCTATATTCTTTTGTGATATAAGTTGTTTACCTTTTATTTATTGTTTATTTATTTGCCATATACTTATCTTTTGTCCTTGAATTTAAGTTGGCTTGTTCCTATATGTTATCATCATGCAGGGAAAAAAAAACTCAAGACAGTTTTATCCTATAAAGCATTATGAATGTATTTTAAGGCCATATTCAGATAAGCTACTATCCTCCTTTGCACTTAAATAATTTTTGAACATATCTTGAATGTTGCAGTTGGTCATAAGGATTTTATATTTTCTAAGACAATGGAAATGTCCAAATAATCAAATGAATGGAGAAAAAAAACAATTATCAAACCTAAAATCATTGTATATGGAAACAGGTAATGTGTCCATAAATACATAACACCACACACAATGTTTCATAGAAGTTGTTCATAGGTAAGAGTGTCTCTGAAAAGATGTACTGGGGGTGTTCTGACAAATAGTGTAGTTTTCAAACAGATTGTACTAATCCACATATCCTGCCTTTAAATACAAGAAATGATTCTATCCCTGACTCTAGTGTAGCATAAATATATGGCAAATGTTATTGTATGACTGTGCTATTGTGAATCCACAGTGAATGTGTTATACATTCTACATTAGTGAACCTGTATGGAACAGCTAATGGTACGCTTAAAAATTGTGTGTCTGTGGGGGTGTGTGTGTGCGTGTGTATGTGCACAAACGCATGTGTTTGTCTGTGTTCCAAGTAATTGCTGTCATTATTTCAATAAACTTTTTTTTTTTAATTTATTTTGTAGTCACATCAGTCTCTATTGTCCTCCTGGACTTAGGTTAGCAAATATATTGTCCATGTCAAGAATTAAGAAGTTCTTGTGAGACAGTTTGTGTTACAGATTTCTTTGCATGTCCAGTGTCACTCATCCTCTTCTGACACAAATTCCCATTCACTCTCTTGATGCTCTAGCTGTGTCTTCACCTGGATCGGAGGAATCTTCACACACTTCCTTTTTGCCAGGGAGAGAGCGATGCCCTTCTCGTAATAAGCACATTCATTGATGAAGAAAGGATACAGAGGTTCTTTCCCTTTATACCTCAGTGTTTCTCCTGAGAAAGTCTGGAACAAGGGGTCATTGGGGTGGAGGAGGCAGAAATCTTGGTCCTGTGAGAAAAGGCAGCCCAAGACACAGAGACCTAAGAGTTTTTCCTCAACCAAAGTTTTATAACAAAAAATGCAAAAGATGACATACGTGGGGTGGACAAAATAAATATTAAGCTGAATGATAACTAGTATCTGTGGGCTTTAAAAGCAGTTTAAAGAATTCTATACTTGTACTTTCAAAGCAACTAAGAGTTCCAAAGAGGACAAATAGATGTAGGTGCAATGGTCACAAAAACTACTAGTATTATTTAAAGGACCATACTGGTCCTATTTTGACCTCTCATTAACAGTCATGATAGCACCTGTTTGTTATAAATTATGATTGAATAAGACGATTGTACAGAAAAAGCTCTCATGGCTTAGAAGTCAAGGCTAACATTCTCCAGTTCCCTCCTGTTTATGTTCAAATTTTTTTTTTTACTTTCCTATCTTTGGACGTAGAACACATTTGATATTAATAACTGAGTTTTAAGCAGTTATAGACACTTGTATGTCCTGTTCAAGTTTTCACAAGATGGAATTGCCTACGCATGGCAACTTTCAAGTTTCACTGATTAGTTTTTTTGTTTGTTTGTTTGTTTGTTTGAAATTGTTTGTTTTTAACACAAATGGGGGTGATCTGGGGTAAGCCTTGACTTCTAAGCTACCAAAGCATATTCTATAAACGCAATATTTGTGATAGACACGAACAATCACAACTGTTGACAAAAAAGTCAAAATACCACTGGTATGGTCCTAATATGGCAGGCGGACCAGTCTTGAAGAGGTTATGGTTAGAGCTATAGTTAGTAACAAGTTGGTAACAAGTCAGAGCTCACAGACAGGGGTAGACAGATGCTTGACAGAATTATTGCTTAACACCACAAAACTAAGCTCAAAAACCCCTACAGAGTAGAATCACCTACAAGCACCTCTGTTACACAATCTCAACAAAAATTGCACATCATGAACTTCACAGAACTGGTATTTATGGCAGATCTGGCATTCGCAACCTGTTTTTATCCTAGGTAAACAGAAAAGACTCATACGCTGATGGTAAGGAGCATCAACTGTGGATCCTTGCGCAACGCAAAAACATAATCTGTGTAATAAATCTTGAAAGGATTATTTTTAAAGGAAGCCAAATGATGCCCTCTGATGCTCGTCATGAATAACAGTCAAAGAATGAAACCATTTTTCAAGACCAGGTGCATCCTAGATTGGAGTACTGTTACCCTTATGGTGTTCCCATATTCAAAGATGAAAATGCCACCAAAACACTGCCAGACAAATTCAGGGTTAGTTTCAGTTTAACACTTTCCATGACCTTTCCAGTCACCAAATATAAACATCATTCAACCTATGTATATGACAAGTTCTGCAGCAGAGAGCACCAAGTACATTTCAACTTTACTAATTCTTCAAGGGGATACAGACTTTCCTTATTAAAGAAATATTAAATATCCCACTACACACACTTCAGTGCTTGTAGGACCACATTCAGTGAAGGATTTCATGTGCCCTACTCTATAATAGATGGTATTTATGAATTGTTAGGTGTTTTCATTATTTTATCCACCCCATTTATACTTCAAACATTACATTAGCACAATAACATTTAAATCTGAGAATGGGTAATATGAATATCTTGAAGACAGCTAAAAATATACAAACAAACAAAAAAACATTTCTTATAGTACCTGGAGTTGAGGATGAATGGCTGCTGTGATGTTGCGAGTCTCACAGTCTCTTGGGTAGTCAATATTCCTTACCATGGTGTACACCTCTACGGATCCTCCTTCAAAGATTGTACCTCAAAGGTAAAAGCAGAGCAAACTTAAGAGGGCTTGAAACAACACGACAAAGAGCTCAAAAGATGCACAAACTTAGCTTGGGATGCTTTGGAGTATCAATAATAAGACACTTGAAGGGCTCATCCATAATATAGTCATCAAACTTCTTGTTCTATTACAGATTGTTTAAAAATAGCTTGAATTCGATTTATATTAAGCTTCTGTTTATTTTAGATGTTGCCCATTTTCTGAGCTGAAGTGAAGAGGGCACCAGCTTTGGTTGTGGTACCTGAGTTGAAGAAACGGACCCAATCCAGCACGTGTTGGACACCAGTTTTCATTGTTGTATAGATGTTTGACCTCACCACGCCATGGGGCTGAGGGCCAATCTCTATTGCTGCAGACAATGCATTTTCCACGAAGAATACAACAGTATTTACATGCTTCTAATACACCCAATGAGACATAACATTAGAAAGTTGTAAAAAACAAAAGACATGCAATGGTATTCTGATAATGATTTAAACTTTGCAAATCTTACCAAAGCCATGTTTTCCTACTGACTCCAGAGAGTATGCCTCTTTGGGGGGGTAATCAAAGTGGATGTATCTCACTGGTATATCTGGCATCTGTCTCTGAAAACAACATGTCAGTCTTCATTACACTGCTAAAGTTAAAATCTCAAATCTCAAATAGTTTGTTCCTTGTGAGTTCAAGCGTACATTCCAGATGCAGCTCTCCTACATCATTGCACAAACCAGACAAGAAACTCTGCTTTCTATTCTCAAACTGGGTTAACTAATTTTACTCCTGTATGTAAGAACTGTTGGTGCTTGCCTGCAAGTATCTGAATATGTGCAGGCAGATCCAGTCGTGATCAGAGTAAGCGATGAGGCACAGGCCCATGTTGGCAGTGGTGTTGTGGAGGTCACATATGAGGTCCACTGCCTGCGGGCTTCCTTTGGGGCCCAGCAGAGAGTTCAGTTCCCGAGACCTTGTGATCTCGTAGGGGGTTTTGTCTGATACGGGACCACTGGGAGACAGGGAGAACCGCCATCTGATTATGTCCGATCATTATCTTCACGAACAAACCATCACTGATACTACCGTGACTCCCAAATCTTCATCATTACCACAAATGACCCTTGCCCCAAACCCTAACCCAACATTCTCAACACCATAGCCATCCTCACAACCTCCATGTTTGCTTACTTGAGGGTGGCATGGGTGAAGCAGCGGTTCAGGTCAGTCTCAGTGTATCTGCGACACTGCTGGACAGCCCGCGGGTTAGACAGCACCATCATCACTGAGGCAAGTTCGTCTTCCTCCTGGTTCCGCTTCACGGTCTTTAGCAGCTCTCTAACCAAGTACACCCCGGACAGCTCGTTTCCATGGGTACCACCACACACAGCAACCCGGGACAACCTTGACAAATGCACCACCTCCTCCTCCATCTGACTAGGGTGAGAAATTCAGTATAGCAGAACACATTCCTAAATATGTAGGTATATGCATGTCGTCTGTATACAGCACTTTTTCGATTCCAGTCCATCAGTTCTCCAACAGTACAATGTGCATCCAGTTCAGTTTCTGGACATTAGTTTAACATTCCTGAGCAGATACTGTCATGCAAAGACATGCCAGCATGCAAAGTGTATCCACGTTGTCCACTGTCAATTCCATCAACCATACACAAATACATGCAGAGTGTATTATCTATTACTCTATTCCTATGAGTCAGTGTCAGATAATGTCAAACTTAAATGTGTATTTTCATTTCCTTGATTTGTTCTCCAGTAGAAGATATCCGTTACTGAGGTTGATGCCACTGTCTACCATGTAAACAACAGAACCACTGCAACACAAAACACAAATGCTGTTTTTGAGACCTTACCTCACTTTTCTGGTTTGGTGAAAAGTGAAGGGGGTTGCTCCGTCTTCAAAGCTGAACTCTAGAAATTTATGCTAAAGCAATCTCACTGATTGACTCAGGTTTTCAACCGAGGAGGTAATATTTAAGCTTTAGGTAAAAAGTCAGTGTTAAGTCCCACATTCAGAGTGATAAGAGATTAACTGAATGACAAGTCATTTTGATAGGGCATCGTGCACCTCACCCAATCTACCCGGGCTGTTATCTTTCCCTTCCCTCTCTCCCTGCCGTTTACCCTCTTCCACCCTCTCCCAGGCTTTCATGCAGTTTCACTGATTCAGCATTCTCATCTCTCCCTCCCTCTCAATAGTAATGTACAGGCTGTAGCGGCCTGTATGCTGTTATGCAAACTCTCACTGTCCCTCCAACCCTCTTGTCCACTGTACTAAACTATACTGTAATGTAGGCAAGCAGGGTGTGTCCTGTGTGTGATGTGGTGCATCGGCTGCTTCCTTTGGTCCTGGCAGCTGTGTGGTCAGCCAATCCGTACGGCCCTCCCCATTCTCCTAACTCCCCCGATCATGGTCCCTGTTTCTCTCTGTCCCATGTATAGGATGGTAGGTTCCAGTCCGCCTTTCAGAAAATTGGCTAAAAATAAATATGCTGGCATGACACAGGCAGGAGAGGGGCCTGTAGTGCGTACAGTGTAAGAAATAGCTTGTCATAGGAAAAAAATACAAGAGAACAGGTTTCCCTTTTAGACACCGTGGATTTGAGCTTTGCAAAAAAATAGTTACAACCCACACAGCTAGTATTTATGATAAATCCACTGAAGAATCTCAAAGAAATTAAGAATAAAGCATCACTGCTGGCTGGTTTTGCTGGCATTTCACACTTTAAATGCAAGGAGATAAACTGCCAAAGGAGAGGTGAAAACAGCAGAACCAGTAAAGAACCTTTTATTATTAAATCTTGTGATTAAGAGTAAGGTCTGTTACAAGTCCCATAGGGGGGCTGTTCATATAAATTTGTCCAATTTTAATGTTTAATTTGGTAAATCCTTGTCTATACAGATATATAAAACAATAACATAAAAAAAAAAGAAAAAGCAACAAGAACAGAAACTAATGATTGTGTGTTTTGGTTTGCTTTTTATTATTATTTCATTGTCAACATATGCCATCCCTATCAATGTTGCACAGCTTGTACTGAACAGGAGGACAGAAATGCCTACTGAACTGATTTGGCAAACATCCTTCAATTGTGTTATCCAATTAATAATGAAGAAAAATGTTGGAAATAGAACAAATGAAATTAAAGGACATTATGAGAAGCAAAGTGTTTGACATAACAGCATTTGTTTGAGATTTTTTTAATCTTTTGTTAAGACAAAATACTTATCATGTCATGTGTCTGCTTTCATACAATACGTTTGGAAAATCCCTTTTTGTGAAAATGAAGACATTCCTCTTCCAATAATATGAGAGGAACCATAATACAAGAAAAAAACTACCATACAGTTATCAATACTATAGTACGATTTTCTATACATTTATAAAATCATAGTTATTTGCAATGGTTTTAAATTCTTTGTTTCTTTATTCTTCATTTTTAAGTACACTTACAAACAAAATTATGAAACTCACGCACACAGTACATCCCATATTTTTGGTGTCAAACATAATTGCATATGTATGAATTTGTCAGAGGACTAAAATGTGTGTATGTTGGGGTTTGTGACATTGTGGTTATTTTCAACAATGCATTAATTTTTTCTCTTTGTTTTCTATGCTCTCTTCCTTGTTATTCACACCACTTCTCATTACAACACAAAATCACACCAAGTACTTAACCCCACACTTTTTAAAACAACTTTGACTGCCATGTAACTTAGTTACCATTTGCTTCATACACAAAATGGCAAAATATTATTCCATTACTGTGAAAACAGATCATTTCATTCATTGATTTTAGATAAAACTATGCTAGCTCATGATGTGATTGCAATTTTCTCAGCACTGGAGCAAATGTTTTGCCACTGTGTCACTTCATAGTATAGCTTTTTCTTCACTCCTTCTACCTTTTTATATTTGCACAAGAAACCATCTATAAATTTGAGCATTATTAATTTGGGTGTAGAGACAGGTGAGAGCAGCAATGAGGGTGTCTAGTCCTTCTAGCCACATTAGCCAAAAACAGACCAAAATTCAAAAGTAAATTGCACCATCATCTTTTCTATTAGCGTAGACTACGTGGGATACAAGTCCCTGGTAAAGAAAAACTGTCTGAAAACAAAAAAGTGACTGAGCAGGGGCAATTTATATTTTGGACCATCAGTTGAGTTTTTGTTAACACACTGTACTGCACAATGGCAGTACTGCAAAGTGATGGAAGAGCAGATATGCAGTCATTCACACAAGCACACTAAAACTTCACTTCATTACATTAAGACACTAAATCAGTGAGAGATAAAGAAGAAACCCTCTCCAACTTCTTGAAGGCCACCAATCAACATTTGAATGACAATTATTTAGCTATATATATGTCTATATATTAATCAGGTTTTGTCCCCCCCCACACACACTTTTTTTAGAGTTCTTTTATTACCTACGCACACAAGGCCGTGGATGAAGATAGGAACACTACATTATCTCACAGAGCGCTATCGGCACACAATGGTGGAGGAGATGTGTCTATCAAACCTCTTCTGCTCTTGATCTATTACAGTGACCACAAAGAGATCAAGTGGGGGACAAAAGGGATGACCTACATTAGGAAACGCTGCCCATTCCATTTCCTTCCCCTTGTCCTCACCCCTTTCACATCTCAAAGGTTTGAAGAGGAGTCAAATCAGGACACTACTGGTTTCAACCAGCTCTTACAACAACAAAGGCTCAGTCATCTAGTTTTTGTTCCAGTCCTTTGACACACGTGCTAGCAACAGTGGTAGATGCTGAGACTCTGGGCGAGGAGCTGGGGACAAAAATGGGATGAAGCCAGAGGGAAAACCCCGTTCTCCCTTTGGATCAGACTGCAGTGTCCATCCTCGAAATCTCTTAGAACAGAGAGCCACTGGAGGGAACCAGCCATCGTGGGGGTGGGGTGGGGAGCGGGCTTTTACAGTAGCTGTCCACTGGTCAGCTCCAATGGACTAGTCTGTTTGGGGCACTTTCCAGTCAGTGCCAAGGTCAGAATATGTCAGGGCTGGCCTCCCAGCTGCCACGCTCCTTGGCTTCCCAATAGCCTCCCTTGTAGATATGAACTTGCTCACCTGTTATGCGGTCCTCACAGCGCTCAAACCAAAGTGCCTTGTAGTTGTCATGGGGAGCACCTGATAGGGAAAAAAACAAAATAACGAAAAATCTTGATTAGAAGGAGTCATAAAAGATCTAGGAAGTTACGTGTTGCAACTGAATCAGCAATTTGAGGAACTGATTTTAAACAGTAATAAGGAGAAAGAGAAAAAGGACAAAAAGAGAAATACTTGCTTTTAAGAGAGGGGTCAGTAAAAGAGTCCTCATCGACAGCTTTTGGAAGAGAAAAGGGGGGTCACAGAAATCATTTTTTTTTTCATTTTAGTTCCAAGAGGTTTCCCATGCAAGGTAGAGAGGAAAACAGGAGTAGGGCATTACCACAGCAAAGTAGAAATGATTCATTCTTACCTTCTTCTGACTGGCTTGAGGTGCGTTGGCTGGCGGCCTCCCTCTCCCTCTCGCGGCGGACACTGCGCTGCTTCTCCTCCAGCCTTTGTTTCTCGACATTAGCCTCATCCCAGCGGCCCTCCTCCATCAGCCGCTGGTCGGGTCTGCGCCGGCTGTCGGTAGGTGCCACGCCCTCCTCAGTCTCGTTCAAGGTGAGCGCCAAGCTGGTGAAGAAGTACATGGTCTCTGCCCCCTCGCTATGGAAAACCACAGACAGAGAATGGGAACTCCTAAGCTTAAAGTTTATTAACTTAGTTTTCAGACAGGATTCACCCACAACAACACAGAACAAACAGAAGAAGTCACTTAGTAGAGTACAGATCTCCACCAGGCGTGTGTGGGTACCTTGTCCAAAGACCAGAGACGATTAGGCTAATTAGTCTGGTGATGTATGAAACAGTGATGGCTGTTTTACACTTCGTTTTTTACAGTTGTGAAGCATCAGGCTATTTAATTTTAACCCCTGCTTGTTGACAGATTACATCAGCCTTTTAATGTAATCTGTGAGATTAGCTGCAGACAGAGACAGACAGACATGACCCAACCCATAATCTCCTGGCGCAGATAATAAAACCAAATAACATAAAAGCACAACACGACATAATTCACCACAACATATACCCATGTAACCCAACATAACCACAGGAGCCAAACCAGACAAAGAGTGAAACTGCTTATCATTGCAACATAGCAAGTTTACTAACAGCAGGTAAACACCACATCCTTTTGTGTTCAAATTAATTCAATTAAAACAGCTTTCATTTAACCCCATACTCTAACTGCACTAGTGTGGCTTTTGTGGCTGATTTTTCACCGAATTTCTCAGGAACCCAAGAAGATGAAATGTAATGCAACACACTTGGAGCCACATGCATAAAACTGTGTAGATTCATGACTAAAAATGTGTGTACGCACAAAGCCAGAAATAAGCATAACCATTGTTTTCATTAGAGTTATAAAGCCGTGCATATGCATGGTTCTGTTTTATAAATCTCAGTCTTTGAGGAACTGGGCGCACGTACACAAGCCTCATTTCCACTCCCATAATTAGCCATAAATGGATGAAGACACACCCTTAACCAGCCGTTTTCATATCACTTCGCTGCCTGCTCCACCAGTCTTTACACCTGTCAAACGGGAAATGAAAAGTGACGTTTCACTGACTGTGTTGCACCGGCGAGGTTCTCCAACACCCAGAACAGCTGTCATTACGCGTGACCATTATGCCTGACTGTGTGACTCTTTATTCCATCCATATAATTAACTTATCACATGGACCTGTAAACCTCCATTGGTGGTGATATCTCAGAAATGCAATCAATGATTAGTTGGTAGTGCTCATATCTAAACCGACTTTACAAGGTGTGTCACAACTAAGGATAAAATAAAAAGAACATTAACAGCTAAATAAAATGTTGACTCTGACTTAATGTAAATGAAAAGAATGATAAAATTAATCCCACAAAAGAAGTGTTACCTTAATAAATGTGACTTTGATTGGCATTTTATAAGTCTGTGTAAATGCAAAAGAAAAGATTCATTATATTTCATCTCCACCTCATCACATCACCCTCAGATCACTGTAAAAACATGTAAACATGATATAAAGAATGTGTGAGGTGCAAACACTCTCATCGCACATTCTGTTTTTATAAATACAAGTTTATGTTCGGGAAATAGTGTACGTGTGGTTTTTGTGCATATGCACTGTTTAAGCATGTGGCCCTTGGTTTTTGATACATGATAAGGCTTCATTTTCCGCTTTAAAAAATTGGATTTGTGAGTCAGAGTGGGTCTATAACCAGTAGGCTGAATCATAGATCTCATATCTAAATGAAATTCTGCCTTTACTGACGAGATTATGTGTGATCAGAGCCTTCCAGGTGTTGACATTTGGGATGATAAAGAAAAATGTTATGCTCTCTCTAAAAGACTCAAATTTAATCTACTTGCTAGAGACCGAGAGTATAACCAGAGACCTTTCCCCAGGCAGAGCCAACAATGACCACACGCAACACCGTGGGCTGCGAGCAGGGAGACCACAGGCTCTACTGTTTGAATGGAAGTCAATGGAGAGACGCCTTGGTATGATAAACAAACAGGGTTTTGGGAAAATAGTTGAAGACAATAAATAGACCTTGTTGCCGATCATGCTCAACTTGTTCCTCAAGACATGACGCATTACGCATTTGCCTTGCTGAAACCCATGAGTTTCTTATCTCCTCCCAATAGAGAATATCTCTAGTCTAACTTGCTATTAGGTGGATATTTTTATCCAAAAAAGCATCTGACTGTCATTACTGAAGTGTACCTTGCCATAAGCGGTAATTCATGAGCAGCACTATGGCTAAGTGGTTAGCACTGTTGCCTCACAGCAAGAAACTACCGGGTTTGAACCATAAAAATGGAATTGAGTAGAATCGGCATGGGCCTTTGGTTCATGGCAAGAAGGTGTATGGTGCAGCCTCATGACATGAGCAATCTCAGCCACAGCGACACCTTCTGACCAAAATCAAATGTTTTGTGTCTATTAAAATCACCTGTGTAGATATCTTCCATTACTAGTAATCCGTTGTGTCGTGATGCAAGTGTCAATAAAGTTATTCAATTGGTTCCCCCAAAGACCGCTGCCACCTGGCCCATTAGCAGCTGTAGAATTCCCTGTACAATGCCCATTCTACTAAATTCCATTTCAGTGGGTCGAATTTGGCTTTGGTCCTTTCTGTGTGAAGTCCCTGTTTGCGTGATTTTCTAAATTTTCCATAGGTGTAAATGTGAGAGTGAATGTGTCTGATGTAACAGAGTCTGTAAAGCTATTTGAGACATGTGATGAATGGATATATAAATAAAACCTGATTTGTGCTTTATTTCAAATGCTACTCAGAACTAATTTTGGACTGTGTGTGCATGCATAAAGCTGACACACACAGCCAGGTAGGCGGTACTCACGGCAGAGGGTTCTTCCTCCAGATCTCTCGAGCTTTGAGGGTTTGGTAGACTGTCTTCTGCTTGCCTTCTGTGCCGTTCTCTCCCCCTCGGCTGCTCTGCATCACCCTGGAGAATTCCATCTTCTCATCCCACGTGCCCGACAGCACATAGTGGGCCTTGCCGTCCTTGTCCATCACCACACCTGTCACCTGAGGGAAAAGTTGAGAGAGTGGGTTATAGAGGAAGAAATCACCCCCCCACACACACACACCCCCTTCCCCAATGACCTTAAAAAAAGGTCATGGCACAGTGAGTGCGGAAGCTGGCAAACTGCTTAGGCCTGCAGAAAACAGGCGCAATGGCTTCACCAAAAAGCAGAACTTAGCTATGACTAACATAGGGAAAGCAGAGCAAAGGACTAAGAACAATTTTGCAGTCAAGACTGAATCAGTCAGAGCATTCTCTGCTATTTTTCCACCTTTCGGGCCACATCTCTGGAGAAGTAGCTGTACGGGACAAACTTCAGATGGCAGCGGTCTCCCGTTGTGTGGTTCACCACATCGATTTCTCCCGACTGGCAGGATGACAGAAAGAAAGAAGAAGGAACAAGTAAATCACCGATACTCTGGGGATCATTTTATTTTCCAGTGAAGAAAAAGAAATATTATAACTGTATTATATATTAATTATATTAATTCCACTAGTCACTCCGAGGGTATTGCTGCTGTCAGTCTCACCTGATCAATCCAGAGTTTGCCTACAATGATGTTGTGCACAGTAGTGGTAACTTTCTTCCATGTGTAATGATTGTTGCCCTTCTCAAAGATAGCATGGATTGTGCCTGCAAGGAAGAGCAAATGAAAACAGGTCAAACAAATCAACGTCATGATTGATGTGTATAATCAGGACTGGTCTTGTGACTGAAACAACGAAAACACCACTGGTCTCATCAAAACACGGAAATGAATTGTTTATGCACTGAGTAAGTTTCTCTGGAGAGGATACAAATATTCATACCCTGCCCATGTCTAGGGCACATTCACACCACACCTGTATTTTGTGCCTAAGGCTTATGTGAAGTGAAGAACCGGTTTATTTCTTACCTAAGGGCATGATGGAAAGGTATTTGCCCCTGAACTTGCTGGCAACAGTGATCTCCTGCCTAAGGGTCCAGCCTCGATCAGAAATCACATGATGTGCCGCCGCTGGGGGATGATGACTCACCTGGGGTAAATCAGAGCATGTGTTTATTGCATGATGTATGCTTTGGAAAGTCCCAATGGGTGATACAAATGAAATGAAGCTCTGTTGTCTTCAGTGCACCAGTTAAATTGTTTTTAAGGTAAAAAAAATGTTCTTTTTATTATAGGAAACTAAACTAAGTGATGGAAGGGGCAGTGTAAAGTTACATAACCTGAACCACTGACACAAGACTTTTTCAAGACCCAAATAAAAAAGTCAAGATTTATTGCATGGCCAAAAAAAAAAACAAAAAAAAAAAAACAAAACAAAAAAAAAAACATCCGCTCAGCTGCATTTCTGCCCTTTAGGCTTCTTCTGAGACCGCGAGATTGCGCAATTCAAGGTCAATCTCGGAAAATTACCTTTTCAGGTCTTGAACTTGAAATTTGACTTTCAAGACTTTTTAAGACCCGAAGAAACCCTGCCAGTGAAAACTGGTTAGCCAGCATTTCAGTCCCACTTTCTCAAGCCTGCAACAGTCCTAGGTAATTAGCAGCTTTGGCTACAAACAATAGAGATGTAAATGTGTTACCTGTAATTTGCAAGTTGCGAAGGCGATGACATGATAAATAACCTATTAAATCACCATCTTTTGGATAGAACTCTGATTTATGTTCATAGTGTAGCTGTAAAGAGAGGCCGCCTGGCTGGAATGTCAAAGAAGATGTTATGTTTCAGTTGGTTTTGGAAGATTGTGACAACAGTTATCCTGGAGGTGAAATATGTAGTCTGGGACTGCTAATGTACACAGTACTTTCTAACTGTTAGAGACAAAATTAATCACCTCCTGCCCTCAACTGACACCAATTTATCTTCAAACACAGGAACCTTAGAAACAGATGTAAAACCTGATATACACTTAAGACTGTTTTTCTCCAAATGACCTTCCCGAGCTAACGTCAATGATTTCATCAACTAAACAATCAACCTGTCTCTTAGATCTGATCCCAACTAGGCTGCTTAGGGAAGTTCTACCCTTAGTTAGCAATTCTTTACTAGATATGATTAATCTATCTTTATTAACAGGCTATGTACCACAGTCCTTTAAAGTAGCTGTAATTAAACCTCTTCTTAAAAAGCCTAATCTTGATCCAGGTACTATAGCCAACTACTAGATCTTAGTGCTACATTTGACACCATTGACCATCACATCCTATTACAGAGACTGAAGCATTTACTTACTTACATTTACTGGTTTAAATCTTATTTATCAGATCGTTTTCAGTTTGTGCACATCAATGATGAATCCTCTATGCGTGCAAAAGTTAGACAGAGTTCCACAAGGTTCTGTGCTCGGACCAATACTGTTCTCCTTATATGTGCTTCCTTTAGGCAATGTTATTAGGAAACACTCCATAAACTTTCATTGTTATGCAGATGATACACAATTATATTTATCAAAGAAGTCAGACGAACCCTATCAGCTAGTTAAACTTCAAGCGTGCCTTCATGACATAAAGAACTGGATGTTCTGCAATTTTCTGCTATTAAATTCAGACAAAACTCAAGTTATTGTACTCAGCCCTAAACAAATTATCTGATGATATAGTTACTGTAGATAGCATTGCCCCGGCCTCTAGCACCACCGTAAAGAATCTCAGAGTTATCTTTGATCAGGATATTCTAACCCCCACATAAAACAAACTTCAAGGACTGCATTTTTTCATCTACGTAACATTGCAAAGATCGGGGACATCCTATCTCAAAAAGATGCAGAAAAACTAGTCCATGCATTTGTTACTTCTAGGCTGGATTACTGCAACGCTCTATTATCAGGTTGCCCCAATAAGTCCATAAAGACTCTCCAACTGGTCCAGAATGCCG
>OMKZ01042412.1:0-11115 GCA_900302535.1 Neoniphon sammara
GTGGGAGGGCTGAATGTATGGCTTTTATTGATACATCTCCTGTGTGTGAGAATATGCACACACATATGCAAACACAGACACACACACGCATATAGAAAAACACACAAGTAGAGCACACCAAGTCACCTTACACATACAAACACACACACACACACACCCCACACACACGCTGGTTACATAACAGAGTGAGAGTGTGTGTGCTGAGGTTAAAGGACCTCGCTCCATTGTTTTTTTTGGCTACCTCATACTGCAGGTACACGAAGCCAAAATTAACCCTTCTACCTCAGCCTGCAATCCCTGCTCCCCCCTTCGCATCTCCAATTTCCTTGTTTTCCTGAACGCAACTCTTTCTCCAACCCCCAAATGACCAAATGACCTGTTTTCCAAATGACCAACATCGCTACTGTACAAATCGTCTTTAAACGAACGCAAAGCTCAAATGCCTTGTGCACAGGCCAATGTTAAAATAAAAATTACCTTTATTTATATAGCACTTTCCAAAAGCAAAGTTACAAAGTGCTTTAAAAAACAAGATAAAACAGTATACAAAACAATATAAATAAGCTTCAAGGGTTATCCATCATGAATGACGAAATGTAGAAGCTCAAAAGCTAAACACATTAAAAGAAGTATCTTAAAAGAAGAAGAAAGGAGTGAATTGAGTGTGACAAAATAAAATAAATAAGATGTAAAGATGGATGTGACTGAAACGATGGGTGATTTCACTAGTGTTAGATGTAGGTACATGTCCCTTAACATTTGTGAATGTTCAGATGAGTGGCAAAGGAATAAAAAATAGCGTGCCTCAAAAAGGTGTTGAGCCACCACGAGCTGCCAGAACAGCTTCAATGTACCTTGGCAGGAATTCTCCAAGTCTCTGAACTGTGCTGGAGGGATGAACACCATTCTCCCAAAAGATATTTGAAGTTTTTTGATGTGGTGGAAAGTGCCGTCGGTCCAAAATCTCCCATAGGTGTTCAACTGGATTGAGATCTGGTGACTGCAAAGGCTATAGCATAGCATGATTGTAGCATTAGCATAGCATAGTATTAGCAGGCCTAAAACTAATATGAAGTGTATTAAGACTTCAGCTGACAAAGAACATTTAACACACATGTAACAGAGTTACATAAATGAGAATTTCTAAAGTTGTAGTAATGAAAATGCCTTTGGATATCTGTCTCTTTTTACTCTTCATTATCACTTGCTCTCTTTCCCAGTCTCTCCTGTGTCAAGAAACATGACAGAGTCTCATTATTTTTCTCTCTTTCTCCCACCTTTCTCTTTCTGGGAATCCCAGTTTGAAGCCAATTAATGTCCTCTGGCAACAGGTTCATGCTTTACTTTACATTATACCTCAAATACTTTCCCATGCGCCACTGCTTCAATTATGTTTCCCAGTGTATTACCCCAGGGCCAAAATCATTCTGTTTGCTCCTCAAAAAAAGTCCTTGAGAGTGATTAAGGTTTTCTCTTAAATCTGTTTATGACTGTTGATAATTATATCTGAGGATTTATATTGAGATAACTTTAAGGAATACTACAGGAATCAACATAGCACACAGTGAAGTGTTAATGTGGAGTGTTTCAGGAAATGATTTACCAGGGACACTTGCATGATTTTGGTGTTCTCATAACTTGATATGGAAACTGATCAGTGTTGCAGTTTCCCAAAAACTTCTTTTAGCTCACAGCAGGATGACATATGAATGCCAAGAGATGAGGCCCATGAACAGTTGCTGACAGACGACATATTTGCTAGTTTGTATTTGCATGCCAATAAATGTGTACAAGCGTAATCATTTGATTGCATCACATAGTTTATTACACGGCTCAAATACTCATTTGTGATTGATCAGTTAAAGCATTCCGCAGTTGGGTCTTTTTTTTCCATCTTTATTTAAACAATAATACAACAAGTATGCAGCACCTTGTGTATACAGCTCGAGTCTACATGCCAGGGGGGCTGAAGCTTGTAATGAAGAAAAAAGTAAGAAAGAAAGAAAGAAAGAAAAGTTTAAATAAATATCTTGAAAAGCTTGCAGAGTTTATACGTTTTAACAGCTTTTTTTGTTTGTACATTCAGATATTGGAGAAATCTATTGTTTCATATGGACAGTCAGCTCTAAAAAACGGCTTTTTGCTTAAGAATTTGGATATGTGAATATAAAATTTGGTCAAAATAATAAGCAAATTAATCAAATATAACTGTGAATGGAGATTCCTGTTACATACAGTGAATCCAAACAATACATTTTTCCACGGTAATAAAAAGGAGGGTAGATATGATCAGTAATAAATCAAGACAATTTACTCCACAGTTGATTGGTTTGTGGGCAAGGTCAAAATAAATGTACCAGCATTCCTCTGAGCTCTCCACAAAAGGTGCAACTTACATCAGTGTCTTTCTAGAATTAATGATTAGCTGGATAAAACCTGTGTAGCATTTTAAAGGACATCTCCTTGACCTTGTTAGTCAAGAAAAACTTATGTGGCAACAGCCAAACTCTTTCCCAACAAATATCTCCAAAAAATGTGAACCAATATGATAAGGCAGAGGATGTACTTATGATGTCTGAAAAGATGACAGATTGCCTTATTTTTATTCTTAGTTTGCCATGAAAAATAAGTTTTCCCAAGAGTTGTTTCAGTTGCATCGAACAATATAGGGTGATTGCCATTTCCCCAGGGCACCTTTAAAAAGTGAAATACTACCAGCTATTTTTGGATACAAGACTGTTGTGAAGCTGTGACTTCATCACCTTACCTGTTTGTTCCAAATTAATGCGCTCTTTAAGCCTTCCTCCTGTGTTGTAGGCTAACGTTAGTTAGCTAGCTACGTAAAACAAAGAAGTGAGTTCAGTAGCTGACTAAAGACAGCCAGTGTCAAAAAGATGTTAACAACCTCTGTTAACTATATTACTGAGCTCCAACTACTGCAGACTGCGAAAAGTGCGGCAACTTTCGTCCAATCCAGGTGACAGGTGAGCGCTTCTCCTAGCTAGCCACCTGCCTGTTAACAACACTCACACAATGACACTCCCCACCCTTGAAACGACTTTTTATTGTACTTTTACTTTTATGGTATGGACACAGCTAGCATTACTGCAATTAACAATTATTGTCTTAGAAGCTTGTGGGCATGTAAAACAACCGCAAATGGATTATTTTCTGTTAATTTATTGACTACTTTTGAAAGGTAAAGCCGAATAATAAGCAGGTAATCCACTCCAAGGTGGTCTTCTACTGAAAAATAATGACTACCATGGAGGCGAAAATTTGCAAAGGTCATTATTTTTCAGTGCAAGGCCACCTCAGTGTGGATTATCCTTTACTTGTTAACCTAATGGAGTTTCTCTCACTCAACACAAGACAGCACCACCTAACTGAAATTATTTGTGTGGCAGAAAAGAACACAAGAATAAGGATGGACCCACTATGGTACCAAAAACTCCCCACAATATTTTGTTTGTTGAGTTTCCTATTTTTGGCTACTTATGTATACTATATTTTTTGGTTTTTGTTCCATGCTGTGATGCCCTTTGAAAACTCTGCTTAAGCTCCAAGGGATATATAAATAGTATTTATTTTCCCTCAGTCAGGAGGGACTACAGGTTAGTCTCCATCGGTTTGTTCATCTGGCTGATTTCTCAGACCCACACTAATTGGATTTTGGTGAGTGATGCATTTCAACAATGTGGTCTGGCTTTCACAAATTTACCTCAAGCTGGATACTATGACTGCAGTCAAAACAAGGTGGCAGATTTTTTTAGTGATATGCCCAGAGGTGAATTGCATCATCTGTGGGGGATGACAAGTGTACTGTCATCTCCGTCTCCTTTTACATTTTGTCAAATCTCTAGGCAATCAATGTCCAGTTTGTGTGTCCTGCATCCCACCACCTAAGCTTAATTTCCCCCTGAACTCTCTGTGTTCAAACATTTGGGCAAGCATGAACTACAAAATACCTCGAGGGCATGTGAACTATTTTGCAAAATCAGCTCTGGTTGAATTTAATCATACATCTTAAGATGGCAACGCATGAATAAGTGGAAAAGCAACAGAGAGAAACTGTAAATAACACTTGGCTGAATCAGAAACACATTAAAAAGTGCCAGTGTTAAAGTGCCAGTGGAGCCTTAATTACCACTAACGCATACGTAATGTTTTTTAAAGAGGTTCGGATTGGAGGAGAGGATTTCAGCCCTGCCAGTTAACGGTGATGCTTTGCGTAATGCTACACAATGACAGATAATTCCCTGCAGGCATGCTGGCACACAAACATGCCTCTGCACGCACACACATAAACATCAATGCAAAGCTCGACATATACAGCACACACATACACACACTCATAATTATGTACACTGCGCTGTGTCTGTCACGGATAGATTCTAGTGATCATGGTTTTCCCTCGGGGACTTGAATCTTTTGAATCATTACATAAACACATGAAGGAGCAAACAGATTGTAAATGTGTTTTTTTTATGCAGAGTTTAGCTGCTGTAATGTGAAGGCAGCAGAACTCCGCTTCAGTTACTGTTATGGTATACATTTAAGGACATCCTCAGACCTCAGCTTCAGTTCAGACAACAGACAAGATGTCATCAGGAAAAGTTATTTTTTTTCTTCTTAATTGCTGAGAAGTTTAGTCTTTGGAAATAGAAGGTTTTAATAGAGGAATCTGTTGATGAGCCCCCAAGGGACACCTGCTCAAAAACAAAAATGCCTGAAGTTTTGAAGCTAAAGGGAGGACAAAACGCTCCAAACCAAAGTAATATACCATGTATATCCCTTGTTATCGTCTTACTGAAAATGAGCTTGACAGCTGAGAGGAAAAATGTATTGTGATCTCTACAGCAGCGGTACCTTTGCTTATCCAGCTACTTATAAAGGCCATGACTCATCTTTGGCATGATTCATCCATTCAAGGCTTCTCGGCACAACAGCAGGCTTAGAGCAGTGCTGCAGGATATCACCTATGAATGAATGACTGACAGAGAGAAATAATGTGTAAGCCTGTTTTCCCTGTTCTCCTTTAGTCACACTGTGCACCTCCTCCACAATACCACATAACCTCTAACAAGCTGATACCCTGTTACTGTTGCCCCTTCATATACAGTGAACAGTTGAGGCTTCTACACCCTTTCAAATGTTTCAAAGGTCTGTAATCCACAAAATCACATGTATTGTGCAGGAAACATTTTGATTTTACCTTGATTTTGCAAGGTACTGCATAAAAATCAAAGAAAATGCACTTATTTTAAAGGATGAGTCAGTTTTTTAGTTGTGAGAGTAAGCTACCAAGCATTGAAGCCAAGTATAGCAGGAAGAGTACCCACATCATTATGCAGCTATATGGTTTTGCCCCAACAGCCATCTATAAAATTGCAATCTAGCAGTAAATCAGGCCAACAACCCAAGCCCAAAATAAGCTCAATTTCTTACTTTTCAAATATAAATGTAAAACTGCTGCGGTTAAAGCTACTTGTTTATGCAACTAATTGACATGTTCCACCAGGATCTTTTAACTGGTGTAGTGTCACAACACTATAATGTGGCAGACCAGGCAGAGCACCTGTTGTTGTCTTGCCCCAAGCTTTTATACCACAGAAACCAATCGATCACCAATCAGTCAAAGGGAAAAAAAACATCCAACAACACATCTTTAGGAATGGCTCACATTGCTTGTTATTGCCATATTGTTTTCTGCTTCATTATTATAGTCTGAAATTGATTGAAACTGATTGAAATTGAAACTGTTTTAAAAGGACACTCCACAATGTGTCCTGGAGAACATATTAGGAATGAGGATTGGTATATCCATTCACAAAATTGCTTCCCCCAATTTCTGCTTAGCAACAGATGCTGATTGACCTGAACAGATTTTTATTCAGCAAAATTACAGGCGATCTCAGATTTCAGTCAAGCAAGAGCAATGCAATGGTGGCTAGAAAGCACAAGACCACATGTACAAAAAATGTATTTGACTATGCTTCATGTTCATCTACTTACTTACTGTAGCGTAATGCACATATTCTATATATTTACATACTGCATATTTGTTTATTATGGTTAATACACATTGTTGCATAGTGTACATATTTCACATACATATGTCTTTTTCTTATTTCCTTTTTCTATTTAGTATAGTAGAGTATACAGTGCACTTTATACATATTTTTACATTCTTTAACATATTATTTCCTATTTCTATTGTTCTACAATGGGAGCAACTGCAACTGACTTAATTTCCCCACGGGGATCAATAAAGTATTCTGATTCTGACTCTGATTCTGATCAGGTGTAATGCCTTTTACTTGGATAAGCTTAGCCTAAACACCTATAATAATGTTACAAGTGCCAAACAACATGTTGATTCCACCGAGCCACCGTCAATTATTATCTCCATATGCATGTGTGTGTAGGAGCCTGTAGTATTTTTATTAGGTCCTTGCTGAGCTGCCATTGCCTGAAATGCCTGTGGCAGTAAACTTCATGACCCTGCTGACACTAGTTTTCACTGTAGTTGCTTTGGAAGATTGATTCTTCCTTTTCATATTTCTCTACATGTCAGCTAGCTTGTTTGTTTAGCTAGCGCGCGGTAGATTGATTTCAAGTTCCCTGCTTTCCTGATGAGGTAAAATGAGTCATTTTGCATAATACTGTTTGAGTTCGTTAGTTTTTCCATATTTTGGGTTGGACATTTATGTTGAAAGTGGCTTTAATCCTTTGAGGGAGCATAGCAGGTCTTGCTAAGTGTACATTAGCGTTAATGTCAGCTGTTAAGTTGCACTAGCAAACTGTTATTGGTAATTTGATTTGACTACATTATTTGTCAAGACTCTCATACCTGGCAAGCAGACAATTAAAGCATTAAGCTAACTTTCACTTGCTTAATGTGAAACTGTGAATTACATTTCTCCAGTAATATTTTGTGACACCATTTAAAAGACTTTAAAAGTCTTTAGCCGGGGTCTGGTGGTCACGCTCCAGTGCCAGCCTCATGACCGCCTGGCCTCCCTGGCCCTCTGCCCACCGTCTCTCAGACAGCTGAAGGAGATTTTAATGAAGCAGAACATAGCGGCACAGAGAGAGAGAGAGAGAGAAAGAGATGAAAAAAATGATTGATGTCCCTTCTCTACTCAATGTAAGTGCTCTAAAAATACCTTATACCTCTCTGTTTAGGTCTTATTCTACTTATCTTCCCAGCCCTTTGCTCTCACAGGATCATTGTCTGGTCACAGGAATATTGCTCCTTGGATTTGATTGCTTGTAATTTTTGGTGATCTTAATTCAGTGATCTTATTCAATGGTTCACTGTTACCCTAAACCCTGAATTTACCCTCAAATTTGCCTTTAGGTAGCTTCAATGTTAGATTTTTTTCCATATTATATAACAATATCACATAAATATTCTATATCTGCTGTTTGCAGCTTCATTGAAGCTACATCACACTTATATTGAGTGAAATATTCAAACCCAAGATGCCATTGTTTTATGGCTGCAGAATTACATCATATAGAAAATATCTACATGTCTTGTGCATCATTTTACACATTTCCCTGTAGTTCAGACTGAATTATCATCTCAGCATGGTTTTAATGTATGAAGTGTGGTTGGTGATTGGCATTTGTGTCTTTGAAAATTTATATTTTGTTGATTCTGATGAACAGTTAAGCCAGTAAAGTAACTGACTTAAGAGGGAGTGAGAGGGGTGAGTGGAACTGATAGACTGATACAACCTGCCTTAAAGCACTACTAATCCTGAATGAATTCATTAGTCTGGGTTTCAGTGGAGAGTTTTAGTGTCCCATAATGATCTAACTGCATCTCAGACACTTTTACACCACTTTTCCAAGAATAAAACTCTGGGGGAAACACTGGATCATACTTTTGTTTGTCGGGCCATTAAAATGCTCAAATTCAAAAATATTGAATATGGCCACAAAATGTATACCTTTAAAACCTCATCAACCCTGCTGGTGCTGGTGGATTTGTCATTGCTGTGAGGTCAGACTTTATTCAATCCCACAGAACTTTATTTTAAATTCTAGTGGAGATCCCAAAGTTTCCAAACATGACCTGCCGAATTACATGGAAATGTGTATAAAATGATGCACAAGACATGTAGATATTTTCTATTTGATTTAATGCTACGGCCATAAAACAATGGCATCTTGGGTTTAATTATTTCACTCAATATAGGTGTGTTGTAGCTTCAATGATGCGTTGCAACCAGCAGATAGATAATATACATATATGTGACATTATCAGACAATACGGGATGTTTTTTTATCTTTCTAACTTTGAAAAAACTTGAGGGGAAATTTAAGAGAAAATCATAGTAACAGAGTAATAGAGTTTAATACTGGTATCATCCTCATAAAAACCTTCAGTAGTCACATCCAAGGCCAGAACAGAAAAAGAGCGAAGGAGAGAGAGAGAGAGAGAGAGAGAGAGAGAGAGAGAGAGAACCTGGTTTAGAAATGCAAAGAAAGAAAAGGAAAGGCTGAAGAGAGGTAGAGGGGGTAAAACTGTCCTCCAAGGTGAGTTGAGGGCTCGGCAAGTCGCCTGAGGGGAATGAATGACTGAAGTGTCAGCCCACTGCTTTGCATACTGCGCTGCTTCTCCACTCCTTTGACTTTGAACAGAGCAGATTTCACTGACCTCACTTCACTCCAAGCAGGTGTGTGTCAGTCACTGCGGAGCCACACTCTCGCTGTGCTCAGCTACTTCACACACAGTTTACGATGGAACAGGCAAAAACCTGCACCTACACACATTTGCTCTTCTTCTAATTATTTTTTAAAATTTTTTTGCATATTAGCCCTACAAGAATGAATGGAGGAAATGGAGGGGTTAAAATAAGAAAGGGTGCAGCAGTGAAGGGAGGAAGGAAAGGAAGGAGGACAGAAGGAGGGAGGGAATGAGTGATTTCTAAGGTGCCTTACTTCCTTCTGTCGTCTGTAATAAAGTTAGTTCATCAACAAAATGGATTACAGAAGTTGCCGTCTTTAATTAACAGGGAGACATATTGACAGTAATTCACACACTGTTGGCAGGAGATAAAATACACTGCATAATGATTTCTTCCCTGGCTAATTACTATTCTATTTGATTCAATTTGCTTTTGACTGAAAAAAAAAAAATCTAAAATAGCCATTATGGTAGCTAGATCTCTTGTTGCAAAATCCATCAGGGATGCAAAATAGCAAGTGGTATCAACCAAATCTACTGTAATTCATTGCACAGCATTCTACTATATTGTACTGTATTGTTTTGTACTGTGTTGTATTGCACTGCATTATATTGTATTGTATTGCCCTGCAACGCATTGTATTTATTGTATTGTATTGTTTTCTATTCAGTTACAGTTACAGTTGGCATTTAGCAGACACTTTTATCCACAGCCACTTACACGAGATTTAATACAACGCAAGCAAGGTACTAGTTGTGATGACGACGAGAGTGAGTGCTACAAAGGTAAGCTCTAGTCCAGCAGGACATGGCTGCTAGATGAATAGACATTCTATTTATTTATTTATTTTTAATTAAGTTTTTGTTCGGATTACACAGTCAGGTGACAAGGTGTTCACTAAAGAGCATGGTCTTAAGTTTTTTCTTAAAGACTGAGAGGGAGTTTGGTAACTCACTCCACCACCGAAGGATCACAGAAGAGAAGAGTCTGGCTAGAGACTCCCTGGCAGAGCGTATTCAGTTCTTTATCATTTAAATAAATCCATTTGCTTTGTTGATGTCTGCTATACAACATAGCACAATGCTAATGAAAAAAGGAAAGGTAAGAAACAGGTTATGTTTTCTCTTCTGCACAACCGACCTGCCTATTAAAGGATGTCAGGAGAGGACACCTTTGACACAGGCATCACAAATCAACAAACGCTGCGTTACCGCCTTCTCAGACTCCCTAGATGACTAAGCAGCAGCTGCAGTCATTTGATGTGGACGGTTGAATTTCTCCTTAGTCATGGTGAGGCGAATCCAGCAGCAGAGCACATGCCTACACCCACTTTATGTAGCCAGTGTTAATTCCAATGGTTTAGCGGAAAACTTACTCACTTCCTTCACTTCCGCACTGCAGTCAAACACTCCAGAAGCTATCACCAAGATTACTAGCAATTTAACATGAACGCTTACGCCCAGAACACTTGTTTGGTTCCTGTGATGTCATTCTTTTTTCTTTTTTGTTTTCCTCACACATTTATGTCATTCTCTTCAGCCTTATAGAGCCTTTTCCACGGCAGCCATTTTGACCTGAATGGGCGAGTAAACACAGGTGTTACTAATGATATGAATTAAGGCTCTGTTCCATTTTGGTCTACCATGGAATGGAACCTTAATTAATGTCATTAGTAACACCTGTGTTTACCTTGTATAACATATTGATCATCATTATCTTGGCTTATTTAAATACAACAGCAGCAAATGAGACTCTTCCAGACTCTTCACACAACCTCTGTATTATTAATGACATGGCAAAGATCATTCACATTTCATTTGTAGAAATACTTTGCATGCAGAATAAATATACACACACCATCAAATCCCTGCACTAATAAAGTGGTACAGCACATGCTATATTGGATGCCTCAGCTTTGGTGCACTTTCTCCCACTACTTGTCTCATCATCATCATCATCATCATAATCATCAACGTGTGGCGCTTGTTTGTAAATGAAACACATCATTTTGGCATGTTCTACTGCATCAGGTTGCAGTGTCTTCTATTGATTTTTAGTCCTCCCTATTATCTGTCTATTTATGTTTGTTTGTTTTGTTTGTTTGTTTAGTTTGTGTCTGTGAGTCACTGTCAGTCTGACACCCAGAGAAAAAGAGAGACTGGGCAGGTCAAACTACACAGACGGTCAGCAGTCCATTTGTGCAGCGAGCCAGTTTATTCAGTTTATAGACCTTTTTCACCTTTTTCTGAAACTACACAATATGGTCCAGTGATGAGCTATCAAGGCCAACACTCATGCATCTTTGTGAAGCCTTACACGGTCTGTGTTACTAAGCTGTTATCACACATGATGCATTTTTCCTGACATCATAGACTTGCAATCTGTCTAGCTATTTGGGATTGGGGAGTTGGAA
>OMKZ01042415.1:0-17714 GCA_900302535.1 Neoniphon sammara
AGCAACATTCATAGCATAGTATCACAGCACACACCAAGGTTAATGATGTAGACTAAACTAAACTGTGATGAACACGAGGGGATTAAATGACATGGTTATAAACTGAAACAGATTCTAAGAATTAGACTTTGTTTAAAAGGGATATGGAGCCAGTAAAAAATGGGGATTCTCTTATTTAGTATTATTCTTGAGCTCTGTCGTCATCATCCATCAAGATTTGAGAGTTCCTA
The DNA here is from genome assembly GCA_900302535.1 of Neoniphon sammara. Lineage (NCBI taxonomy): Eukaryota > Metazoa > Chordata > Actinopteri > Holocentriformes > Holocentridae > Neoniphon > Neoniphon sammara. The sequence goes on from OMKZ01042415.1 coordinate 231, forward strand.
AGTCTAATAACATGGAGTTTAGAAGCTGCATGTTCTACAGGAATACAGTCCAGCAGGGCTGGGTGAGCTTTAGTTTCCCTTAGGGTAACGATATAGACCTTTTTTCACAGTTGCCATTTTGACATGAAAAAGTAGGGTAAACACAGGTGTTACTAATGATGTTAATGAAGGTTCAGTTCCATTTAGGTCTAACAGAGCCAGGGTCCTGCTATTGTTCATGCTGGCTCACTGGAAAGACTCTGCTACACTTAAATGGAACAGAACCCTCATTAATGTATTTAGCAACACCTGTGTTTACCTGCTATTTCATGTCAAAATGGCTGTTGTGAAAAAGGTCTACTGTCTCAACCCTGGCAAGACCAACCAACTGTCCAGCAAAGTGAAAATATCTCGTTTGCTGGAACTGAAATAGCTGCAGGTCTTACTAGTTTTGCAACAATGTTAGCTCATGTTTTCATAGCTAACATTGCTGTAGAGCTCACTGGCTAAAAACTTACACTTTGGAGGCTTGTAGGAGTAGCATTGATTTGAGAGAGTCCATGGCGCCATTGCTAACTAAAGCTCCAAATCAGATTGAAGTGCTTTGCTAGCCCTCACCTCTTCTGATATAACGTTACAATGGTAGAATAATCATCTGTGAAATGATGGATTTATATCCAGGAACAGTGCAAAATCAGCAGCTGTGGTAACGAGCAAAAAGTTAGCTATCTACCGTTTGCTGAGCTTAATGGAGAAGTCAATCAAATGGGGGCGGGAGGAATACATGCAGTGTTTTTAATTTTCACCTGTTAATGTTAAAAAAAGAAAAAAGAAAAAAAAGGATGAATGAATGAATTTTGGTGAGAATTTTTGGCAATTTCTTTTACTGAAAGCTTTAGTACAACACATTCCTCACATATACAAAATACCTTGGCAGTTTTGACCTTCTAGCATTATACCACCTCTACTAAAAACACTAAAACTAGAACTGAAATTAGAGCTAAACATTTGTGAAAAATAAAAGCCAAACTAAAACCACCAACACTGAAAACTAACTCAAACTGAAATTAAAATAGAAATTGAAACTACATTAACTGAGTACATAGACATGCATGGTATAAAGACAGCAAGACAATACATTCTGCAAAAATACAGTGCAAGACATACAACACTGATCATATATATATATATAAACATTCATGATTAAATTATGTGGCATACAGTACAGATGATGTAGAGGAGGTGAAGTGGGTTTCATTATACTACATTACTCCAGTGTACCATGAGGCAGTCATACTGAATAAAATGAGAAGCATGAAATCAATTGTGAGCACAAACAATTCCTGAGGCTGAAAAGGGCACAGTGTGCAAAGAGCGAAGTTAAACTTTTCTCTGCCGACATCATGGAAAGTTACAGTAAATAAAAGCAAAGTACCCCTTAAACTGAATTCACTTAGGTTACCTATTACTGAATTGCTGGACTAGAGAATGGTTGTCTGAATTTTAACATGAAAATAAGATTTATTCTGTTGCAATATAAACCAGAGAACATATATGGATTTCCCAAAAATGATAATTTCTAGTACTGTTCCCTTTGTCAACTTGATCCATCTCCCTGTCACCGTGAATGAAGAAGCTCTGGGTTTGTGTCTTGATGACATCATCCAGAGAGACTTGATGCTTTGGTTTCCTTTTGGAAGAAACCATGAAACATCGTATACAGCAGGTTAGAGTAAAATTGCACATATGGACTTTTTTTTATTCATTTTGTATGGGTTAAAGATTCTGTAGTGAATTTTTTTCCTTCACAATATTGACAAATCAGCACAAGGTATGATGCAAACTAAATGCACTGAGAAAAAAAATCCAGTCTTCCAGGCTGCTCCTGTGGCTGAAATCTCATTTGTTAAAATCTGTTGGATGTGAATCAAACAACCAATCACGTCAAGGAGGCGTGGCCACCTCAGTGCCAATCATGTCTTGTACACATTGACCGTGCACTGCTGCTGTGTGCACGCTCACTTCCCCTCCCCAAACAAATGTAGCTTAGCCTTCCATAGCTGTGGTACTTAATTTGTGTGTTGAAAAGATCATGGACTGACAATGTAGCTAATTGCACAAAATATCAAATGTCATTTTCTGATGTTTGTCTGATGATTATCTGATGATTATACTGTGAGAATATTTTATTCTATACTCTATATAAACAAAAGAGGAAAAAGGAAAGACAATAGCTAGCTCTAACCAAACTTGACAGAACGAATAACACATTCATAGCACACATAGCTGATTAAAATATTTTCTTCTCAGTGTCAGCTAATTAAAACTTGTCATTACCCATTAAAGAATATAATATAAATATCTTAATTGCGAATATCACAAGCATATCAAAAGGAAGAGTATTGTTCAGAGATACACACCACTAATAAAATAAATAGCAATTTACAGAATTTTGCTTGCAAAAAAAAAAAAAATAGAAATCACCTGCCTGAGTATTGAATAATTTGATATATGTTGTTTTCCCAGAATGTATAGACAGCATTTGTGAGTCAAACCCTGCAGATGGCACCGGCAAGAAAAAATACCACCTGGTGCTGTGTATTATTATGCAGACTGAAAGCACCATCGGGGCTTCAGATTGGTATTTAGCACCTTGAAAGCCAAATGAAAATTGAAGATCCCTATGTTGTTGCCTTTTCGACCAGCACTACAAACCGTGTTTGAACTACAGATTGCTTGCTTACTCCATTTTTCAGCAGTGGCATCTATTTTATGTGCGAGGGTAAGAAAGTCAATTGAAAGTTAATTCCAATGTGTCTGATTAATGGGCACCGGAGGATGCACTCTAATCTGTGCTCTGTTCAACTGTTCCATTTCAAACCACACACAGGTAATTATTCCCTGCTTTCTACCCAAGTATATGTTTTTCTTCCGCTCCTCTGACACTGGTTGTCTTGTTGCTAGGCATTTTTCAAAGGCTGCGTAAAGGGTAAATTATTCGCTGGTGATCCAATGTGTTTTGATTCAGTGGTGCATTGTGAAATGGGAGCTAACTTAGTACTGTAAGACAAGCTTTCATTTTTAGGTGCTATAACAAATACTAGAGGTGTTGCTGGAGGCATGCATAATTCTTATGAGACAGGATTAAATCTTGCAGATGTTCAATTTTTTTTTTTGTTTTCTTCTGCACTTTTCAGGATCATTGAGGTGCTGGAGGCTGCCAGCATAAAGTCAAGCAGGGTCAAGTCAAGCCAAGTCAAGTCAAATGAGACTTTGGTCATTGTAGCAGCAAACAGTGAAAGGATTAAGCAGTAGAAAATAAAAGGGCATATGTGAACACGAATACAATATAAAATAAGCAAAAAAATCAGTAAAAATAACAATAACAATCAAGCAGTACAATAGCTTGAAAGTGATTTTGTGGTCCTATAAATGCATGCTAATGTCAGTTTAAACACACTGTGGACTGTAGAGTTATAAGTAGAATGTGGATTGCTAACCTGTATGGATTTAGTTACAATTGCTATATATCTTAACATTGCTTTCTGATAGACAGATGTTACCAGCAGTCTTGTTTGCCTACTTAAGTATGAATTACCAAATTTGAAACATGTTACATTAAGAAAATAAATACGTACAAACCTAATAGTATAAAGTACAGAAATATATGTATGTATTAGTAATACGTGGGTCAGCATAATGTCAGGTAATGTTGCATAATGTCAGCATAAAGTAAGGGGGGAAATGAGCTCATTTAGCAAAAAATATTCTTCTGTATGATGCTTTATGTTGTTATTTTAACCTTTTAACCCTGCAACCCACCTGTGATTATTTAGCATTTATAATGTTGTTATTCTGACCCATAACCACTCAAATCTGTGTTTTATCTGCAGGACCTGCAGGTTGCGGTTCAATCCACACATCACCAGCATCTACTGAAATAGTGGAGCATTCATTAAAGTGCTCTTAATATATGCATAATGCATAAATTAGATGCGTGTGAAAGCTGAAGCTGCAAGCACAGTATGTGGATTTGCAGCATGTACATGGTGTGCAAATTTGTCATGTTGTCTGAGATGGACCTGAGTTTAGTTTTCATCAAAACTAATACCAGTACCAACTTTCTTCATTCTGTGGACAATACTTGCTTAATATTACTTCACATACTTCATTTGCAAGCGTTAACATGAATGCCTATCAGATACAGCCATCGAAACACAAAGATGATTTTTGGTGCTAATCTTTTCATCAAATAATTGGGAAAATTTCTAAACTGTCAGCGTAGTCCTTTAAGCTATCTACATGCAGTGGAAATTAATGAGTCCCTGGTTATTTTGCACTTGAGTTTAGCTGTTGAATCTCAAACTGTCCTGTAGGTCATGGTGGCATTGGCCTGCCTCACCACATCCCTCTCTAACATTTCAGTCACAGTAGTGGTGCCTGGCTCACACCAGTAACCTGAGTGGCTCTTTTCATTAAGCTCACTGTTTTAATTGCTCAAGCTTGAGTTGTCAAACCAGGCTTTAATAGAGAATACTGTTGTTAATGATTCAAAAAAGCTGATAACACAAGGTCAGCACTTTACCCCCGACATTAAGAGAGTTAATTTACCGTAGGGGTAAAAAACATTTTCTGTAGCTACTGATAGAATGCATCTGTATTGTGTCGCAGCATGGTTTAACAATGACCGTTCCCAGATATTTATATCTGTTCACCAACTCACTTTCCTGGAGCTGCTACCTTCTGAAATCTATTGCTATATACTCAGTTTTTTAACAAGCTTCTCTCATCATTCATTTCTACTGGCTGATCATTGATTCACTGATCACTGATTTGTTTTCAGGTGTTTGGGTGTATCTGTTTCTAGATCTTCATTTTCCTGTAGTAAGCATGCACGGCTTCACTCTTGCTTCCATTACATGTCCCTTGTTCATAGAAACACTCACATGACCTTAAAGCATGAAGGACACTTCAGGGATCACAGGTGAGGCATTGCTGCCTCTAGTGTAGTGGACTGCGGGATGATTAGAGGGCAACTGTTTGCGAGGCTTCTCACCTTGAGCTAACAGAAGAAGCAGAGTGTTAAATAATGTAGGCTTTCAAACCCCAAGGAACTTTATGCTACTATTACACTGCATTTTTTGTTCCTTGAGAAAAGTATTTTATCTCTACACGAATGGCTGAGAATATTTCTTTGAATTCTCAAGAACTGGGCAAAATGTTGATTACTGTAGGATTGGAGCTTGATTGCTTTTGGTGTCTGTACAATATTCTGGTTAGGAGTTTAATTCAAGAGTGAAATATGAAAAAAATAAAAAAAAATTCATGTACTGTTGCAGAATGATCACAGATATGACAGCAAAGCACATTATTCAGTTTTAAGTTATTAGGTTCTCAACCGCTCTGTTGGCAGAATCATTTCTAGTACTGCAAGATTGATTAATGAGCTTCAGGAGGCATTGTTTTTTCCAATATGAAGATTGAGTTATGGAATGAAACCTTCAAATATACATGTAAATTTGACATTTTGCTAAGATTGTTCAAATGAGGGTGGTAACTGATCAGTCATGCCACATAAACAGTGACTATATCTTGGTATTAACCAACCAAGGGAAAGAAGAGCACATTCATCTTTAAGTGAATTTAATTTTCTGCCTCTCAATGGATGATTTGTTTCCTCTCTATTCTGAACCCGTCCACTTCTTCTACAGCAAATTATCAAGTTGAAATATTAATATAATTTAGCCAAATTTCCTGATAACACACAAGGAAGTGTGGTCCTGTTGAAAATATATGCTTTTATGAGGTGCCAAAAGAACAATGTTTTTAGTGCTGCAACCTGCACTGTAACAAATTTTGACCAAAATAGCGATGGATGCGGGACTAAAAGAAATTACCCCGAAGCATCACTGTGGCACAAAATCAGGAAAAACACTGAGCTGATTATTGCTCAACCAACTGCTTGTGCCTTTTTGGGAACAGAAAATCAGTGGGTTCTTTTTTACCTTTTTTTTTTTCTCAAGGAAAAAACAGTTCCTGTCACCCTTACATTTTCGACATTCAATGCTCAAATCCAGAGTGCTTCGTGACAATAGAATTCGCTTAGTCAGCTTATACATTTACATTGGATAGGCTAACATTAAGTTAACCATCTACAATCAATTGTGAAACTCAACTGATGCAAAGTCGATACTAATATTAACATTGGACTGTCCAAATAAAATGTAACCAGTGTATCTGTTGAGCCTTCTAAAAATAAGATTTTGAAATTCATGTCATGTCAAAAAAAAAAATACAACTGAATATGGTCATCCCCGTTATTTAATCATGTTACTGTAGTTATCCAATGTTGTATACAACTCATATTGTATTTCCTCTCCATGCTTGTGCATGTTTGAGGCAGATCATTTCTGATGCAAAGCTTATGTGGAGAGTACAAAAAGTATTTGACTTCCCAGAAGTCAAACACTCACTGTTTTCATGAAGTACACTGATGAATTGATAGTAAAAGCCATTGTCCCTCATTAAATCTATACCAAACAGTTTTTTAGCAAGAAGATGTAGATGAGGAGTAAGAGATGAGATGTGGATTGTACTAAAGGGCCTGCAACCCAGAAACAGGGAAATATCATTTTATTTAAATTCAGTATACTGTATTTTAGGTCTTTTGAGCACTACCATGTCAGAAATGCCTGTGGTTTTTTGTATGTTTTGCACCAGATAGCTCATTGAATTGAAGTTCCCATTCATTTGATTATTCGAATTAGGTTTCTCGGATTTATTCATTATAAAAACACTTCCTTAGGGATGTAACATTAGCATAGCTTGCTTTACTAAGCCACACACTACCATTAATGAGTTAATTTTATTACACTGTTTTCCAATACACTCACAGCTGGCAAACATGCAAACAGCACTAAGTTAGTTTTCACTTATTACTGTGGTGACAGCATTTTAAAATGTAGCAAAGGGGTGAGTGTCTAGGAAGTGTTTTTGAGGAGAAAGCATTCACCACGCTAAGGCAGGTCTCTGTACAGACGGCGTGTCTGTTTCGCCTGTCCCCAGCAGACCCCCGAACGTCACCAAGGTAGCAATTGAAACGGCAGTTGGATGCACTCTCAAGCTGATTGAGTAAAGCTCATTATCTACAGCCGTCACAATGAATCCATTTCATCAGCGCGCCAGCTCTTCGTATTAACTGTCGCAACTCATCTCATCCAATTGAATTTCACCCAGGCCCTTTTTATCGCTGACAACCTTGATGCCACCGTAGTCTCCTTTAAACAGATTAACTTAACATTCTCATGAAACCTGTTATGTCTTGCCGGTTGGGGCCAGTGTTGATTAACTGATTATATAGAGTATAAATCATAAAATTACCCAATGGAATACGACCTTAGACTAAAAGGACCAATTTTCCGTTTCTTTTTTTTTTCCCCTTTTTGGAGCTTTGATTTTTACTGTCATTTTCAGTAAAAAATCTGCAATGTAACATTAACTCAGATTGTTTAAATCTTTCTAACAGCTCAGGTCATCTGCAAGGACATCCTTAGAGATACTGAAAGTTGAATGTTTACATGTTAAGTGATATATACAGTCGACTACCCATAGTACAGTGCGTTGTGCTCTTTCTTTTTGCCCTGTGTATGATGTCCTGTTGTCCTTGTTTCATACGTACTGTGAGGATAAATATCTCTGCTGACATACACTTCTCAGTGGCAATGTCCTTGCTGATTGCAACGATTCTGATACTTGATGGATTAGTTCTGTAAAAGCGCCTTACATTACATTTATTCCAATATCCCACAGAGATGCTATATAATGAGCTATAGTGACTGAACATTCAGGACACAACACACAGCTAATTTGATTTGCATGAGTGAATATAACTTCTAAAATGGATGAACCGTGCCCTTGGCCTGAGGAACCACTAAGTGGGATGCATGGTGAGATGTTCTTACCATAGCATCATAAACAGATAAATATTGATCTCTGGACAAGGGTGCCAGTATAACTAAATATGGACAGTGTTGTCCTTGATCGATCCCCTGAATATCACTGTCCCTAGCACGACAAATAAGGAGGTGGGTGTCTTTGCTTGTCACATTGGCTGTTCTCGCAGTGACATTGTCCTTACGGGAATGGGCTGGGAACGTGTGGGTGCTGCCTGCCTGGCTGCCAAGACATTTGTCAAACTGAATCCAAGATCCATTTACACTTTGATGCAGACAGAGCACTGCACTGCTCAAAATGATGCAGAGAGGCAGCTCAGGTCTCAATGAAATGTATATATCATTATCCATATGAATAGGGATAAAAATAACAGCGCCTAGACATTATTTACCAGGATTTTGAGTGGTAATTGCCTACTTAGCAGCCTGGCTTTAATAGAGGAAAGCAGGATGGATGAGAGGTGGTGTGTTATTGTGTAATGAAGTGAGCGTTCCTAAAGTTATTCATGTATCCTTGGAATTTCCGTGTCCCATCATCAAAGCTAATATTCTAATAATAAGGCAGAGCTGGCTGCAGAATGGGGCAAAGCATTTTTTTTAATATTATTTCAAGATGATATTTATGTCTCTTGTGTAATGTACCGATTCTTACATGAGTGAGTGGTCACAGTCTTATGATTAAAAAGGTTTGCGCATAGGGAAAGCTCTCAAATAGTTCATATACTCCTAATTAATAGCTGTGTAATTACACAGCTTCTGTTTAAGGCATAACTAGCAGTTACAAATATTAAAATAACCACAATTACAACATACAATAATTACTCTCCAACGAGTTCTTATAGTTAGCAGATTCTTATAGAATATGCGAAGTGTGTCAGCATGATGCCATCTGCATCAATTTCTCTTGCCCACAAAACAAAGCAAAGCATTTTTTTTCCTACATGTAGCAAGTACTTAAAGTGTTGCTCGGAGGTACTGTTATTTTTTCCCCTACTCCCCATCTCTTGTAGTTAAATGCTCTTTATCCAACCAAACAGAGACCGGAAGCATTGGAAGAGAATGCATAATGAAAAGCAGCCTCGGATTCCTTGATAGCTGTGGAACAAATGCCCCTGCTGGGCTTGCTAATGAGTTTAACTTGAGTGCTCAGCCATTTTCTTCCCCCATCCACATATTAATTTCATGCAAATGGGTAGTCGCTGCCGAGGCCCCGTTGAAAAAAAAAAGTGACACAACATGTTGCCTACAATTCCAATTTGCCATTATCACATGGAAACACTCGGAGCGTGGTTATCGGCCGTGGACGCCATCGCCTGGCACGCTGTATTTACCTAGAATGCATGAGTTACAAACGGACACCCTTTGGTAACCAGTTTTCCTTCAAAAGAATCTTTGTTTGCAGAGTGAAAGAGCTCTTCCAAGGCCGAAACATCCCATGCAGCCTGTGCCAATGACATTTTTGATGCTCTGTGACAGCCAGATTGCTTTCCCCTGGGACAGAGGTGTGTCTCCACCTGCTATAGGCCTATGTAGAACAGTATGACCCTACATAGGCCAATAATCACTCCGAAATTTACAGCTCTATTCAACTCAATGTCATTTTTCACCGCAGTATAATGTGTCTCTATCTTGGTTGTAAAGCCTCAAAGCAATAGACATGCCTTGGCTCTGGAGGGTAAGATCAATAGCCCAGGAAAGCCATTGGATTTCCCTAAGCCACAGTGCCGTAGTGGTCTTTTGATTGGTTTGTTTTACGGGTCAGGAGGAGGAGGGGTCGTAAACTAATAGCTCCAAGCTGCTAAATATTACAGGGGGGGGAATGCGGAGAGAAAGACTTTAAGCCTCAGAGTGCAGATTCAGCTGCTGAAGCCGGGTGTCCACTCAGCACAGCGGGGGGTTAAGAACAATCCTCACTGGTGGGAGAAACGCCCCCCCGCCCCATCAGCAACTATCCAAAGGAGGCAATATCCATGGAAACCCATGCTATTGATTGCCAAAGAGGGTTTTACAAGAGCAATTACAATGCCACCTTAGGCTTAAAAACACTCCTACCCTTGTGGAGGTTGTTTCTTTGGGATGATATGCAGGTGATAATGACTGGGCTTATTAGAAAATTAGTCCGTTTGTTTTAGAGATGTGAGGAGACCACTGTCCTTGTAGCTGTGCTGGCCTGGATGCTGGTTCTGAAATATCCTTGTATTCTCTCTCTCTCCCTCTCTCTATTTCTCATCTATAACCCAGTAGGCAAGGAGACCAGTATAACTCACAGCCAATTTATAGAGCTATTACAGCTGACTACAACCGCCATTCTTTACTGCACTCATTTATGGTAACCGTAAAAACCTTCACCTCCCCTTACACCAGTGAGTGAGCCTGACAAGCTACACCTGTAGATACCCTCACTGAAAATAATGCTAGTTACTGTGCACATATACATCATCCATGAACATGACCCCATACACCTCATATGTGGAGATGTGTGATATATAAAGACACCTAGCAACAGTTTATCATGTTAGGATATTTATTACCATGGATACCACAGACCACAAGTTGGGTGCTTACTACTATGAATGTCACAGCCCAACTTTATAAACTGGATTGCTGCAGTTTTCATTTTAAGTTACGTTTGATGCAGCAAAGAGAATTAAAAACAGAGTAAATGTGGGATATTTAGACGTCACATAGAACAATCGAATTTGTAAAGTAGAAATGTATGAATGACAGATATGAAAAAAGCAGCATAATAAGGATGTGCAAAAATAGGCATTAGAGGCATTAGTCAAAGAAAAAATGTACGATATTGCAATATAACAATATGATTGGAGAGCTAAGTGTGGAATTAAATGTCAAGATATATGCAGTATATAACACATGAGAATATGAAGAGAACATCATGTGAACTGAAGAAGATATAATACAAAAAATAAATAAATAAATAAATAATAATAATAAAAAATACATTCACATGAACAGTCCTAAAGGAGGCCATGAGTTGAAACATGGAATGTAAAAATCTTAACTAATAAATAATAAATTAATAAATAATAAATTAACAGATGTACATAACAGATACACTGAATATACTTTTTTATATATGTGCACGGCTGTTAACCTGTCAAAAAAATCCAGATACAGCTGCTGTATGTAGAGAATGGTTCCTGTGCACTGATGTCTGCATTCATTATCATTGTCACTGTCAAAACATATTTATAAATGGAGATATCATACATACGTTAATTAATATCATTTAATTATAAACTACCATGGGCTTTCGTGGCTTAATGTTGCTTAAATAATTTTCTGTGAGGCTCTACACTTACAAACACACTTCTTGACACTTACCCACAGGGAGCTGCTAAACAGCAGGGATGGTAACAGTTAACAGTTAACGGTGTAATTGTCTATGAAACTCAGTTCTGTCTTTTACACAAAGGCTCCTCTTGACAGGCCCTCATAGAAGGACGCTTATTAATGTGAAACATTTTACCTTTGGAAAGCGATTGGGGAGCTGCAGTTTTGCGCAGCGCAGCTCCTCTCCTGCAGTGAGGAGTGTGAAAGCTGTACTACAAAGAGAGGAGCGCCATCATTTATTCAACTTATCATGGGCTGCTATCACAGGGAGTTCACAGCTGGCAGCAGAGGAGTCGAGTGCAGCACTATGCTTGTTTAAATCAAGTCAGCGGAGTTCCCCAACGCCGCTCTGTGAGCTCGGCCTCGTTCGAATCCCGGGTTCAAGAGGCAAGAGATGAAGCACGATTACAGTGATAATTAAAATGATTTGGCAGCTGCAGTCCATTACTGCTTTTAATGTCATTTCAGATTCAGATCACAGTTATTTTTGAGAAACAGGCATTGTATTCTTGATTGTGATTCCGATAGAAATTAATCAATATTTGAAATCTCTGGGAGTATAGATGACATACTCCACTGTTTACCATTTTAAACAGGCAAAGAGTTATACTCCTAACTAACCTTGCTAGCCTCGCTCTCCTCTTTTCATTAGTGCATCTCCCTCGACTTTTTTAGAATACTTGCTTCTGCCTTTCCTCTCATTTTCCTGACATCTCTTTCTTTCCTGCTCTTTCATCCCTCCTCTCTCTGTGACACTGCTTCTCTTCCTCTGTTGAGCTTTCAGTCCCCCAAGCGCCCGCACGCACACACACACACACACACACACACACACACTACCCTCTCTCAGCCATACCCATTAGCTTGAGTCAAGATTAGTGTTCCAGATATCCTGATGTTGGTCTGCAGGGGCCTGACGAGTGCTACAGCAACCACAGACACATCCTAAAGTTCGCAAAGTCACATTCACTTTATATGCTAAGTGCAGTAAATATACTGGAATTTGCTTCACTGGTGCAGAAACCACTCGGCAACTAACTCACAATGACACACAGCAACAGAGCCTCTCAAATACTGCAGGTGGACAGAGAAATTAAAAATAAAATCAGTCATATAGTGGTGAGTTAAAAATCAGGTAATGATATTAAGGCAAACAATCAGCAATGCAGATAAATATGAATTGTTTTTAACTGCAGAAAAGCGGTGATTTATGTTCTTTTCATGCCCAAAAGGCTGTGATTTATACAATGTTGAAGATTGATGTGAGCCTAGAAATTGGTTTAGATTTGCATACATTCTATTGCACGCCTGTGATATTCCTCTGCAAATGTCCTGCAGGATAAATAGAGCAGCCTTGGACTTGCTGGGGGACTTTTTCAGCAGCACAAGGATTCATTTTTGCAGCTTTCGCGTCACCGCAACTCAGGACAAGCTGATCGATTTCAGATGCCAATGTTGTCAAGGGCCAAACTGTGGAGCAGCTTGATAAATACAAATACCTGGGCATGTTTATCGATGACAAATTGAGCTTTGACCACAAGACAAAAGATTTGCAGGAAGGGGCAGCTGGTATTGTTTATCTTACATAAGCTAAGCCAGTCTCAGGTCGATAAGAGCTTTATGACTCATTTTTTGCACATCTTTTATCCAATCCAATTGAACTTTTTTTTCTCTTTTTTTTCTGGCAAGCTGAGCTTTGAGAACAAAAACAAAAACCTCGGCTACCAGATCAAAATCAGGCAGCAAATGTTTTCTTTCATACAATTTTGTCACTTTCTGCAGTAAAACCAGGCCATTTCTCTAGGACCAGGCCTTCCAAGGACTATCAGGAAAAAACTCCAGACCTGCCTTTGATTGTACAAAATTACAACCAAAGTCACTTTTGCCACAACGTATGTGTGCACTGTATTTGCCAAGAACACAAACTGACTATCTGGAGAGTGTCAAAGCAGAGGGACAAGACAACAGGACTTTATGTATTGTGGAGCAGTGGAAGACATGCATCATTTTATTACTGTTTAGTTCATTTCAACTTTGTCCTCCACTAGTTTTGGCTGAGCTTCACTGCTTAGTATGCACAGCATGTGATAAGAGAAACACGATTCAAAGTCACTATACTTTCTGTCATGCACAGTATCACATTGGCTCTGAAACTCTATGTGGCTGACAGGCATATTTGCCAATGCAAAGCAACATTTCATCACCCATCATTTAGCAGTGATCAGTGTCTGCAGGTAAAAAGCTTTTCATTCTTTTCAAACAATAGCTTTAATAACTGGAAGGGCGTTGCTAGTTAAGTGGCACTTGAATCACAGCACACATATAGGAACAATACTCGCTTTATATTTGAATAGCTTTTAACTGTGATTTGCTAATATATTGGATCAATCAACTAGCCACAGGATTTCTGTTGTTTTAATCAGAATTAAAGAAACTGTGCTGCACATTACGTCAGTAATGGGAATTAGTTTATGAATAGTGTGAAAAGAAGTGTGAGCAAAATAATAAATATTAAAACATTCAGTTTTGAAGATACAGATCATAATTTATTTGACTATTTAATTTATATGACATTTATTCCCAAGGAGTTTGACTTTTAGATGGGAAATAATCTTTTGGAAGTTCTCCATTCATACCTCAAACTACCATTTTACACCTCAGCACTTACAGACATTATCTCAGCATTACTTACTAACATTACTTATCTAAACAAATCTTTTACCGCCACTGAGTGCATGAAAACCCCATGCACCTGTCACATACTGTCAGTCCTTTTGAGAAAAGATCAGAAAGTAAACTTCAGAAGAAGAGCAACGGGCTTAATCCAATAAATCGTTCTGTAAACACAGAGAGTGGCGGGGCAACAGTGTTTCAGCAGAGCATGCCGCGCTGCAGTCATGGATAAGGCCTGTAACAGGATAAACACTTACTGACCCGTGAATATTAATTCACATCCTTACATCCCAACATCTCTTGGGAGGTGATTATAGTCCACAAATATACATTTAAGAGCTTGTAATGTAATCTGTTGGATGGAATGAGAACATGGATTGATAATAATGTTATTATCCACCTACAAGACTTTCATTAGTATGAGTTTTTCTCTCTGACAAGAATAAAATGAATCCTTGCAATAATTACTGGTATGAAAAAGGAGACGTGCAAATGCACAACCATGAAGTACAGTATGGTGAGTTTGACCTATATGTCAAAGGTACTCATTTGTTTTTGCGCTATTGTTTTGTGTATTTACAACTGTACATTTTTAGACTCTATTACTGGCCATTTTCCAAAGAGTTTAAAACTTCTGTATGTTCATATGATGAACCTATGTTAAATTTCTGTGCTTAGGTGTATAAGTCATGCACATTTGAATTTGTAAACTAATGTTTTCTTCAGGGATTATTATTTGTTGGAGATGTTGAGTGGGTGTCTGTATGGGAAGCATTTCCAAGTTCAGCAGAGTGGTGCATTGTGAATGGTGCATTCATGTGCTATTGGATAAAATGGGAAAAATGAATCTTGTACCTGGCAATTAGCCAGAGTCACTATCATAATTGAAGAAGCCAAATGAATGCTTATCATTTGTCTTTTGGGTTTGATTTTCTGACCAATAGCAGATGAATGTGTTCACTTGTTATTTGTGGGTAAATCTGTCAAAAAAAGAATCCCTGGCAGGATATTCACTGTGATGGATTGACCATGTCAAACATGTGTCATATATCTGCAAAGTTGATTTTTGCATTTTATTAAAATAAATGGAAATGAAGTGCTGCCCAGAGGGTAAGAAAACGCATTTAAACGCCGAAAACAGCGTGTTATCCTTTGGAAAATGGTCTGTAGCAATATAAAGTAGGAATGTAGTAATGCATTTGCATGTTTTACCATAAGTGAAAATTGTAAAACATGCAAAAACATTGATGTGGTCATTCAAAGCAGGGTGAGACAAGTTAAAAATCCTGTCCTCACCTTCATCTTGTCATTGGGCCAATATTGGTCCAACACATATAATTTACAACCTAATTTTACCTAATTCTACTGATGTCATAAAAAATGGATATTAGCAAGTACAACCAAAGTACTAAACTGACTAACATGCGTCTTTATGGCATTGGATTTTCTTCACTATGTGTTGTCTCACCCAACACTGCAAAAATCCCCCACCCCATCGAAATGTGATTCATTTTCAGCCCCTTCACTTTGTTTTATTGTGTCATGTAAATTGTATGTATATTTCTGTGTTGTTGGTTGGCACGTCTCTCTGGATGCACTATAAATTTTTCCCGATGAAACAGTAAAAAATGACCTTCACTTTCACCGAACTCTATGTGTGTGTGTGTGTGTGTGCGTGCGCAGACCACTTTCTCATTCCTGTCGCGAGGTGTTCCAGTCATTCAAGTAAAATATACAGACAGAGCCAGACACACCAACACATTGTAAATCACCGAGGTAATCATAGAAACTGATGAAATGGAGAAATCCAGGCACATCTAATCGATACCAACTCCAAAGCATGATTTCCTTGCTTTTGCTTTGGGGGAAACATATCATTCTAGTTCATGGGATCTATTATAAGTTTGACATGAAAAATAGATATTATTTACCCCTTGTGGCTTCTGTGGGTGTATTATTAATGCCCTTGCACACAAAATGTATGTGAATGTATTAGTGACATTATGCAGCAACTTGAACCAGTGGATTTGACTGCATAGTTTTGTAATCTGCGCATTAAATATTCTACTTGCTTCAGGAGAGTCCTATTTTTTTTTTCACCGTATCAAACGACATCCCATCTCAGGAGCTTGGGACTGCAGCTGTAATCGCCACATATGATAAAATGTACTGCATGTATATGTGGACAGTATATAGAGCTGTAGTCATGACAGAAATCCCGCCATGCGTCTGCTGTGTTCTTCCTTCAGTGATGTAAAGCCAAATTGAATAAGCATACTGGAACACAGCGCTCATGTTTCTCAATCAACCGGCTGCCAGATCTTGTTTTGCTCCGTCTGAGAAGAGAACAATCCGGGATTTTTCCAAACAGTTCCTCTCAGACGAGGAAGAGAAGTGCAGCAGTCAGCCACTTCTACCTGCAGCAGAGGAGTCGGGGGCTACGATGGCAGCATTTGAATAAAATTAGAATAGCGATGAGTGTACCTCCAGATCTACTTTGCATGCTCCTATGGAGGCTGTTTTCTTTCTTTGATCGAAATTCTCATCATGGTAAATGACATGTATTTCACACGTTTGTCTCCGTGTGCCGTAATAGCGAGGGAATGCTATCAGTGAATGGAGATGTGGGGGGAGGGAGGAAGGGGGGGGCTGTGAGAGAGAGAGATGGAGGAGACTAAGAGCAAGGCGTTCGCTCAGACAGCATATGGGCTTGGCATGTCTCTCCTTGGGGCAGCATGCATGTTCATGCACGTGCAAGCACACATATACTGTAGAAATGTACGTACACATACACAGACATGAAGCTGGACCCTCTAAATCAGGGGTTCCCAACCTATGTATTGCATTGTGTTTTGTTAATTATTTTTCTGTAGGCTAAATGCCAACCTGTAATGTTTGCTCCTAAAGTTTCAAAGATGAGCTTTGTGGTATGATTTAGCCCTAAAATCCAAAGAGACAAGATTACATCAAACTACATCAGATGGTACATTTTACTAGCAAACACTACACATGTCAAAGTGCTTTCTGACTGTAATGCTGCGTTCATCTCATATGGTAAGAAAGGTGGAGGTTGGGAAGATTCCCATCAATATAACTATTCACATGTATTCACATCAGTTGGAAAGTACAGTAGGCTAAGTGAGCAGTAAAGTTAAGTAAGCTAACATTACAATTCTTACACTATTAAACCGTTAATTTAACATAATATGCTCAGACAGGCAGAGTTGGTTTGTTGGTTAAAAAAGGCATGCATGAAAAAAGCAGCATTAAGTTTGGATTTATTTTTGAATTTTCAAAAATGCAGTTTATTTCAAAATATACTGAAAAGAATGATTATTTAACCCTGTAAATCAAACCAGACTATTTTGTTTAACTTCTACTTGAAAACATAATTTCCTTGTTTTTACTTAAATTTATCACATTTAATTTGTTGCAATACTTGTTTTTTGCTTGTAATTATTTGACTTCACATCACTACATAAATTGGATCCACTGTTTTCAGTTATATTTACACTGTTTTTCTCATTTT
>OMKZ01042420.1:3054-13747 GCA_900302535.1 Neoniphon sammara
ATTGAGGAGATCCAAGCTCTGCCTGTTTCTCACTCTCTTGCTCATTTTGCATCTTGAAAGCATCACTGCATCAGCAAAATCACACTCACTGTGCACCTACAAGGTGCTCACTTTGAATAAACTCCACTGTAGTATTACATAAACTAAATATCATCAGTTTTAGCGTTTGCATGCTAGCCTTCCCTGCAGAACAGCTGGTGGTCAGGTCCGGCCTGTATATCCTGTCAGCAGTACTATGTACCTTAGCTGTCACTGAGAGCATGCTAACTCATGCTAAAGCAGCTAAGGTGAGCTGTGTTGACAGCAGCTCAGTGACACACTGAAAACTCCTCTGCCAGATGGCTCAGGGGGAGGGCTTCAAACAGGGAGCATTTTAATCAATCTGATTAAGGGGAAATGCTGCCTGTATTTTTAGCCACGCAATGGCAGGCCAGTGGCCATTCATCGAATTTTGTCTCATTAGCTTTCCTATTTATCTCTTCGGTGGGTGGATTCATAAACAGGGGTGAAATCAAGGTAGATGGAGCTACACTGAAGTATTGGAGCAAGAGTAAGGCCACCATTAACCCAGTTTACATGCACATCAAAAATGTGATTATACTGTGATTAAAGCAGTAATGCGAGGAAGGCAGAACCCATGTAAATACTACACTGATTACATTAATGTGATTATGCCCTTCATCAAAGTAAGCATAAATACAGCAACATATGAGGAGCACTCTGATTTTAATAGTGTTAGTAGACACCAGTGAGGACATGCTTACATTTTAGTCACGTTTCTTGAACTGCAGTGAAGTTGTGCATGTTCCCAGGTCATCCTGCTGTGTGAAGGTAGATGGCAACTGCAGTGTGCACTGGACTAGATTAAGGGAGGATTCTTACCAATATCTGTCATCTACAACCACTTATAGGATGTATAAGGGCTTTCCCTTTTGGTTGATTAAATCTGTGTAGCCATCCAAAGGCTTTCAGATAGGTATGTTGTGCTCCATCTGCAACTCTCCTTTTATGGATATGGTGCACATTTTCCAAGGACTGTGCAGTTGTGTTGACATCATCCAGTGTGTGCACCTTGATTAAATCTTGCACAGTGAGCACCACATTTGTAATAGGTAATAAAGATAATAAACCTCTGTGATTTTGTGCACACCGGAATGACTGACTACAACTCAGTATTCCATTCAGTGTCCAACTTTATCCAGTGCAGTTATCTCTCTCATCATCAAGGCTGCAGTAGTGTGGATGGTCAAATTGTGAAGACATTGTGGACCCAGTTCAATTACATTACAATTACATCGAATAAAGTTCGCTCTCCGCTGTCATATGTGATGTGAAGCCCAGGAGATATAAAAACACACAAGTTTTTTGTTTAATTTGATAGTGACAGGGCAGGAGACATTTTTCATATTTCTTTAGCAAAAAAGAAAGAAAAAAAAACAGATTTTCTTAATTCCCTGGGATGATCAAAATAGATGTTTCATTCATGTAAACAGGATTATTATGGGAAGTTGTCAGTTTATGCAATCATGTAGACAGCTTAACTGGACTACTCCTGACTCACAGTTTTGGCAAGAGTGGCATTATTGCGGGCATAATAATTTAACCACGGACTATTTTAGCTCAGTAGGGGTGAGTAGATTATATATGTTTTAAGTAACAAAAAATAGCACACTGATAATTTAAGATCGTGTGGAAACCTAACAAATTCTAAAAAAAAAAAAAAAAAAAGAATGACTCCATTTATATTTATGCCTCTGCAGCAGAAACTTGAGAAATGTTCCACATGCCATTCTGGCTTGTGGAAGAGCTATTTAATAATCCTGATTTATTTATTTATTTGTTTGTTTGTTTGTTTATGTATTTACTTATTCAGCCTCATGACAACATAATCAGATTATCAGCAGCAGTTGGTTCTTGGTGTCTCACAGAGCAGAGGTCTCGGGGGCTGTGGCCTGGGCCGCTGACCAGATGCTGTCTGACGCCGAGGAGCAACAGGACCTTAGCATGAGCATCCCCATGGGCTTCTGTCCATGGAGCTGTGGAGATTTCAGTGAATCCCCTTCAGACTCAAAATATTCCAAGTGTTACGAGTAGGATTTGGTCCAAAAGTCAGTATGATGTGTTATTTGAGTCAGTGGAGTGGTACTTTTAAAGTTATTGATTGAGGGCACTTGTTTTAAGCCTGAATGAAAGGCAAAGCTGGGTGTCACAAAAAGTGAAGTAAGACTTGAAACTGATTGAAGCTGAGAGATAATTGTTTTGGGAGGAAAGAAAAATACCCCAGCCAGCCATAATGGTGAACAGTGCCCGTGTGCGTCCATGAGCATTAGCATATGGCTGCAATTTTTATATGCCTATGGGATTATGAAGTGCCCTGTCACAGATGTGTTTTCTATAGCGTGGGACAGTAGGGAGTTGTTTGAAAGAAACTTGTCCATATGAGGGAATATTTCTGGAAAGCCTGATCCACAGCCTCAGCATTACTTTCACAGTATTATTCCAGATTCATCAGGACTCGTTCCAAATAAGTAATAACTTAGACTTAAAGGTTATGAGAAAAAGATAGAGAGAGAAACAGACAGCAGTGTGCCTGTGCCTTGCCAGAACTAGAAATCTGTAAAACTCCTGCTGCATTAGACTTTTGATAGTCTGAGCACTTTCTCTTCCTCTACTTACCGTGCTAGTTAGTTGTTTTACTTATACAGAAAAACAGGGAAATATTATCAGAAACAGAGTTTTGTATTGGTGCATCTTTGCGAGACAAAATTAACTTTGCTTTTAAAAAACACTTCAGAATTATTTGGCTCAATAACACTCAAACACTCAGGTAAGCTCACAGTTTGCTTTCAAATCAGCTGGCTTGCATCTTAAATCCAAATTTCCATTGACATGACATTTCACTGGAAAGGTAACATAACAAATTAGCATCTAAGATACATAAGCTGCTCATGTGGCATGAACCTGCTGGGCCTGGGGTAAGGAAAAGCACATTTCTCCACTGCACTTGCAAGGCATTTAATGTATTGCTTCATACTCTAATGGGGGTTGAGGGGTTCGAATAAAGTTTAAATCGATCTGCGAGAAGCTGTTGTTTCAATGGGTGTAATTCATGCTTAGAAGAAATAAAAATAGATTTCACAGCACTGCACCCTTCAGAGATTGCCAGAGGCTGATTAGTGTATTACTGGGACAACTGCCCACAAACCATGTGTTGCATAACCCATGTCAACAAAACAGATGGGTTGCAGTCCTTAATACTGGCCAAGAATGCAGTTAGAAATTAACTGTAAGGTAACTCTTCATGATGGATAGTTGGCTTTTACATCCATCCATCTGTTCATCCATCTTTCCGTCTATATTTCCATCTGTTTTTTTTTTTCTTTCAAGTCTGTCCTGGGTCTGCCACAGGGTCCCCTCTGTGGGAGATATATCTGCTTAGGGAGATGTTTGCAGGTGTCCTTACCAGGTGCCTGAACCACCTCAAATTTAGGATGACCGACATCATAGCATCAAAAAGATCTGAGGGAGCCTTGCCTAGAACAGGACTACTGTTTCCCTCTCCTGGAGGCAGGTCTGGGAGTTGTGCTTGCAGGTGAACAACTGGTAGCCAGTTAACCCTGTTTGGCCAGGTGAAGTCTGAAGAAGCAACACGTGATGATGCAAAAAAAAAAATCTCATAAGTAGTGAAAAATATAATAAAAGTAATTTTTCTTATCACTCTTTGTGTTAAAATAAGTATTCAGTTCTGTAAATTATGTGCCTCTGACTCTGGTACATATACTGTTAAATTACCCACATTTTAAGCATGTTTTTTGGCCTCTGGAAGAGTTCAGAATTGATATAATTAATCATATTTGAATGAATAAATTGTTTGGCTTTTATCTCCGTATGCATTCAAGCATTGTTTTCTGTTTTGATGAGTCACACAACTGCAACAACCTCAAAATGCAATTCTAAAATGATTATTTGTTTACCATTGCATTTTTAACTCGGCTATTCCAGTTCAATAATTTTGTGAAATCAGGATTGTTACCTCCATGATATTAACATACATGACTTACAATGCATCAAGATGTGTGTGTGTGTGTGTGTGTGTGTGTTCCAAGTATTAGGCCTCTGCTTCCTGTGTATAGACTTTCTTTCAGTCTAAATGATGGATATCGGAGAACATCACCATTGATTTCTGTCGGCTCTCAAAAACATTTCATCATCTTTTTGAACAAATGAAACCAGTCAGGCTCAGTCTCATAAATGTTTTCGTTATCCATCCTGCTCTGCTTCCTTGTTTTTCTCTGCCCATTTCTTTCTTAATTCTGACTATGACCATTTATGTTTATCTTTTCTGTCTCATACCTCTTGTCTTTTCTGTCTTTCTCTTCCATCTTTCATTGTGACTGGCTGCTTTCCTCAAGGATGAGTCAGCAACATCACTTCATGTTACCTCTCTCTTTTAATGTCAAACACTTTACATTCACATTAGTATACCAATGTGTAGGGCACACAACACATTTTATCCTAGCATCAAGGGAGCACAGCTATAACATTGCTACCGTCAGTGCAGCCTCAAATGCCTTTTTACCCATCGTTATCATCAGTGACAATGACAAGGCCTTTACCACCAAACAGTTTGTCCCACTAGACCCTCTAACAGTACCATCCCATCTTCAACAGGACATGTAGTGACACTGAAAGAGACAGGCAGTGAAGAGACAGTAGCACAAGAGGACAAGCATGCCAAAGCTAGACAGCCAGGGAATGAGCAAGCAAGCTAGCATCATGATTCACCATTGACCAGGGCAGTGAACACCAAGAAAAACCCTGAGGACTCCAGTCAATCTCTGAAGACTTGCACAAAATGGAAAAAGCCCTATTTATATCTTAACTCATGCCCAAAAATGTCAGGACACAAATGTGTAATTTTTTGTTTTCCCCTGACACAGCCGGAAGAAAAAACATCTGAGGTAGACGGAAATAGTCGTGATGAAGGGCAGGAATAGAAAAAAAAAGGACACAAGATGTCCCTTTCATATGGGACATTCTTTCCTGGAAAGAATAAAGGAGACTATTCTTCAAATCAATGGACCCCAAAGATAGCCTAGTAGGCCACCAGTCCTATCCAGCTCTAACTGGAAGGTGATGGTCTAATAACCTGACACAGAGCTCAACAATGTGATCCAGTGAGAATGCACTCAAATTTTAAGTGTTAAAGGACCATACCAGTGATTTTGCATTGAGTAATATCTACAAAATGTAGTGTATACTTATTGTTTCTGCTAATCTTTTCCCAAAGTAAGCAAGTATATTTCACAACTCCGATATCATTTTTCCTACCTTTTATCGGGCCATTGGAGTCCATTCATTCCACGACTATATAAAAATTCTCCACACCTGTATTCCATCACCGTAAAACAGACGTCACCACTAGTTTTCCTAAAAGAAGCAGAAATGATGCATTTTGAAATTAGGCGGAGTGATTTGAATAGATCTGAAGGCCTTCCTGATGATGCATTCAGGGAGCATGACAACAGTAGTAACAAACAGTAGTCATTCAGCTGACCAACAGCATCAAATTCATGGGTTGCTGTCAGTAAACCCAACCCAGAAGACAAGAAGCACCAGTGCCATGAAGATATTGACAATATGGTGATATTGTGAATTTGATAGTTTTTAATCAAAGTGATTGTAAGTGTGTGTAAATTCACTAATCTGTTTCCCCACATATTGAAAGTACAGAAATGCTCAGCTCCCCTCTGACCTAGGAAGTTGATAGGGAGATAGCAAGAGCTGCAAAAACTGGAAATTATGTTGGATATCGGGTTTGACAATGAAGAGCTCCATAGAGAAGATGATTAATTTGCTTTGAATTAAAATAATAATAATAAAAAATAACAGTATACAGTATACTATGAAGTCTTAAAAGACAGGAGTCCTTTAACAATTCAGGAGTTTTCCCTGAACTTAATTCTTATTCACCCTTTAAATCACTGCAGCACGGGAATGGTGCCACTCTTTTACTGGCACTAACAAGTCACATCAGACGCAAATAGGCATAAATTTTTCTTATCCTAGAAGCATTATTCCGATTAGCTCTCCTTGAATTTTTGAGTGGTCTGCTCAAAAGCAAGTTTCTAATTAGGGTATGGAATGGAAATGGAAAAGAAAATTTCTATATTCATAAACGGTTTTAATGAGATCTGTCTTGTAGCAAAATGCATTGCTGGAATCGTTACACAATCTAAATGGGTCCATGAGGCCATTAAAGTTAAAAGTTAAACTGGACATTGTTGGGATCATGTACACAATATCATGTACACATGTATACAATATAATATGAATTTTTGAAGGGCCGGAGTCCATCTAGAAAAGGATATTTGACCAATCCCTGTCAACTTTGAACTAACTACTAATAATCAAATATTCCTTCCCATAAAATTTCTAGCAAGCACCTGTTGATTTGTACTTGCAAGCATATCAAATTCTGCCTAGAATATTGTACATGATCTAATTACACTGATGCCAGCATTCTGCTTTCCACAGTGCTGTGTCAGTTTACAGTCTATGTGGTATACATAGTTCAAAAGACAAATTAATGTGAAGGGCTGTAAGAGGAATGGTATATAGTGAAACAAGCAGGCAGTGACACTCTTCCTTAATACAGTTCCCTTCACACTTTTTGGTGGAACTGGCCCTATCTTGTCAGATACTTTAAAGTATAAAAATATAAATTTTGTTCCCCTTTCCCTTTTTAAATATGTGCCATCAATTCTCATTTGAACTTAAAGCTGCAGTTAGCAGTTTTTGATCACCAAATGGTTCCAATGAGCACAAACTCCATTCATAAGTAAGCAAACCCACTCCACTTTTCCTTGCTCTACACCTGCAGATTGCTTGTAGAAACCGAAAGTTAAGAAAAAAGTTTTTGTTGGAAATGAGGAACACATTTTATTTTGGCAAAACTCCTTTTGCATTACTTGGATTTCTTTGTCTTTGAGCTTGAATTCAAAAATGCGGTGAAACTGTCAGCTCTTGGCTATAAGGTAAAATTTGAATGAACTGTTTCTGTTACTGCATTGCTGACTTATAAGGTTTAATTGTTTGGGGCTCAGAGTGAGTGATTTTAATGTTTTTTTAAACCCAATTTCTCAAATCTGGACATGTAGTGCTTGTTTGTAGTTTATAGTTGTTTGCAGTTATAGCCTGTGTGAAGAATGTGCAGTTTCAGAGAAGCTTTGAGAAGTTCCTAGCTGCAGACATCC
Organism: Neoniphon sammara; assembly: GCA_900302535.1. Classification (NCBI taxonomy): domain Eukaryota; kingdom Metazoa; phylum Chordata; class Actinopteri; order Holocentriformes; family Holocentridae; genus Neoniphon; species Neoniphon sammara. Next base: position 10,311 of record OMKZ01042420.1, read on the forward strand.
CAGAGACACTCGTAAGCATTGGTGGATAACGTTTGGATTTTGATTTTGTTAGGTTTAATCCATACATCTGATTTTAATCCAGGCCATAGCACCTGAACACTACTGTTCAAAGTTGTTAATGATCTAAGATCGTGATCTAAGATCGTTCTTGCAGTGCTCTAGCACTCCAAGATTTATGGGCTGTGTTTAACACTATTGTAATATGACTTGAAAACTGGATTGACCTTTCTGGAACTGTAATTAACTCATTGATCATATATGTGACAGGAGGTCAGTTTTATGTTACCCATGGTATCCGTGTCTCAAATAGGTATAATATTAGCTATGGTGTTCTACTGGGCTCAGTATTTGGTAAATAATTGATACCTACATGGACGACACTCAGCTGTATATACCTGTATTGCCAAATTATGCTGATTCTTGACATGCAAATAGTAATCGCAATAGGGATATTATTGCAAGTGCCGAGGTGTGAATTTAGATTATGATCTACATTTAAATTAGAGACTAAAAACTGCTTTTTATCACATAAGAAACATTGCAAAAGTAAGATATTTTATATTAGAGGATGCTAAGAAGCTGGTGCGTTTGTATTTTTGAGTGTTGATTATTGCAATGCAGGACTTGCAATGCAGTAGCTCCTGGAAGGGACAGACTGATACATACAGGATTGGTTGCAGAGGTTGTGCAGACTCCCTGTTCTCTCATTTGTCCAGTATCTGCTAGAGGGGGGTGTACACTTTAATATTAGAATGCACCAGTGATATCCTCCTGTCATGAGGGGTTTGGAGAGAGGTTGGCTTTCAGCCTTTTTCTTCTGAAAAGCTTCCTGTAGGAGGCTAGCAGGAAATGTGCAGTGATATGTTCTGCCACCCCCAGAATTGCCTTTTGTCCTCAAGTCCCCTCAAAAGAGCACTTTGAGGCCATTAGGCAAACCTCTCTTAAATTGATGTCAATTAAAACAGTGCTGCTCGTTGCTTTGACTTTGACTAAGAACGTGGGTGATTTGTGTATGCGTTTGGTCCACCCCAGCTGTCAGCTGATAAGACGGGGCCTGAGTGATGCCACACCCAGGCAAAATCTGTCCTTCACGCCTAAGAATATTAAAACTACCTTTAGGTCAAGGATGATTCAGCTGGATGCGAGATGGAGGAAAAGAGGAGAGGCTGTATACTCTGTGCATGCATTGTCATGCTATGTGGATTACATGGCCACACTGAAACATAGCTGTTTGTGTGCTAAGAAGACAGAGTGGCTGGCAAGCTGCTGTGAAAGCAGAGGCTCGCTCACTGGTTTTGTGATGACATATCGCAAAGCTTATGTGTTAGTGGGCAGGGACCCACCCACGGTTATATAAGGACACACTACACAAAGTGTGGTAGCATCAGCAGCCTTGTTTAACAGAGTATGAGGTGAAAATCTGTATGGTGGTGTCATGATCAATGCTCTGTCCATTCATCAGATTTTATTAGTTGTGCATATTTGGGTCTTTTTTCTGTGCTTAACTCTGGGACACAGGACCCATGAGTAGGAAGACCCATGTTGACAGATTCGTGAAGTGTACTATTAAGGCTGCTCATTAGTCGGCCAGTGCTGGTTGGCTTACATCTTAAACACTGACGAGCACAGTGTTGGTCTGCCCACCTACCTCAGCCTGGTATGAGGCAGATCATGTCTGGCTGATTTAGTGCATGTTGTCAACATGTCAGTGTCACAGCAGGAAGTGGAGAAATTGCACTTAGCCCCTAAGTCAGTGGAGCCCTGTTAGAGGGTGAAATCCTGATACTTATGCATGGTAAGTGTAGATCTATGATCACAGGCGGATCCATCTAATGCCACCCTGCTGCTCCATTAGTCACTGAAGACTTAATGGATGATGAGTGGAGTCACTCTAGCGTTATATAGGGTTAAGCTCCATGGAGTCATAAAGTCTCACTGTGATTGACTCAGCAAATTTGCTGTCATTTCTGAGGCAACTGGGTAATTTGCGTACTCAATTGTTAAGGTTAACGATACATTGTGCAAAATTGCAGAGGGTTGATTGCGTTGAGGACCCTTTAGACTCAACTGACAAAAGCCATTGAATAAGCATGGAATTTGCTGGTTGCATCTACGTGGTTCTCATCACTGGTCTAACTCACTCATAGATTGCATGCTTGTTCCATGTTTTTTGTCAGTTGAGTTCTAATGGTCCTCCCTTTAGTCGAATTCAGTTAATTTTGCATAGTGCACTTTTAACCCAGTAGAGCCCTGAGGTCTTCACCTGTTTTCTTCTAACTACAGTTACCTTGTGTAACTATTGGTTTAAATGGCTGTTGATCACTTACCGTACTGTTTATTTCTATTACTGTCTGTCCTATACTTTGAACTCTAAATGTATTGTAATGTACTATTTATTTCCATAAAGAAATCATTCATTTGTTTATACTCACACTGTCACTGACAGTCCTCTGTGCTCTGGTCTTCCATACTCTGCCTTTCTTGAACTCTTTCGCTGTCTAGGGAACAGAAAACACCTCTCTCTGGCTTGACAGAAGACAACTAATCAGTCCACTGTCCTTTCCCTCCACCTCTCTCTCTCTCTCTCTTTCTCTCTCTCTCTCTCTCTCTCTCTGCAGAAGTGTGATTGCCTGCTCAGTCTGGAAGCCTACTCAGCGGACCAGAAGCGGCGTGTGTGTCAGTGTCTGAAGGACAACATTGACAAGCAGCTCCAGCTTCAGAGGAGAGAGCCTCTTGCTCCACACTTTGAGCAGGTAGGGCCTATTTGCAGGCATACATGAACCAATCAGCATATAAACACATGGGAGTGCATATATTTGTACATACCCACATAGATGCTCCCTGATTAGCACACTCCCCCATGCATGCACACAAATGCACAGACACTGTAACTCTCATTCACTAATATGGAACACAGTCCTGCACCTCACACTGCCATTATAATGATTTCTGTTTTGTTTTTTTTTCTACACTGACAGGTTTAATGCTATCCATTATCTGTTTGGTTCTACATGGTCAGAAGTTTGTTGTTGTTTTAAATCACAGAAGTATACCATGTTGACAGCTGTGGGGATCATATTGGTTGATATCTTCATTTTGCACAAACACACCACAGTTGGACTGACAATCTTTAGTGCAGGCAGTTTTTCCCACAGTTAACCTGTGGCAACTGCACTGCTGGTATGCCAACCAAAACTGTGACAAAAAGATAAAAACTTTCAAATTCTCCTTCACCCACCATGCCCCTCTGAAGGTGGCACAATGGCAGTGCAGTGTTATTAAGGATGTAAACAATCTCAGTATGCTTGTTGGGCTCCATTTGTCCTGATAAAAAGAGTGATTGCTAAGGAGCTGTGAATTACTGTGGTCCACGATGATTTGAAGTACTACATTTTTTTTCTTTTTCTTTTTTTTTTTTTTTTTTTGTTTTTAAAGGC
>OMKZ01042423.1:0-22358 GCA_900302535.1 Neoniphon sammara
AGAGAGCTGTCTGCCTCGCCGCCTGTCTATCATTCCCCGCAGGGTGTAAATCAGGAGGGGCCGGCTCTACTGTGCGTCGCGGCGACGACAGATTTACGAGAGGGCAACCTCCTCGTGAACCTGGGCTCTGCTTCACGTCCAAGTCCTCACTTTAAAACCAAAAAGGAGAGGCCGACATATTTAGAGTTTTCCGTAAATGGTTAAAAAAAAAAAAAAAAAAAGTTTCCCCACACTGGGAATAATTGCAGCTATGAGATGTATTAGGCCTTTATAGATATATTACAACCCTTATAAGTGATTAAGTCTTCTTAGTGTTTAAGTCTTCTTAGCACACAGCTTTGTTGTTTTCTTACTTCTAGCTGGCCAATTAACACATTCTTAGGCCTGCCATTTACAAATAACATACCACTGTCTCTCATCTAATTATATCACAGTGCGGTAGAAACACATCTGATTTCAGTGTAACTTGATTTTGTGGATCAAATTAAGATGTTACCCCCTTGGTAACAGCAGACAATCCTGGTGGACTATTTTTGGAGTGGGAGCTTTTAAGTTAGCTTGTAATAAAATCCTTTAAAATCAATATTTCATGTCAAATGATTTATGTCTTCGGTAAGAAGCCTTGTAATAAGTGGGATAATCTACAGTAAGCCGTACATTATCTCTTGCATAGTGCAAAGAAAGTTGTTAAAGTTGTACTCTACTTTCTACTTCTTGCTGCACTTTTAATTCTTTACTTTTCTGACGCACGAGTTAATCTGCATGCGAATCAGACCTTTGATACAAAGTCCAGAATGTCAACAGTCTGGTGTTGTGGAGATTAATATTCCACAGATGAATCATGGATTGTGGATGATTGTTTGTATCATTGTGTCCTCTGAAGCCAGCATGTGTGCTATGGGATTGCCATCCATAAGTCGTCAATTGTTTCGACTAATGGATTCAATTTGTGCTACACTCGCTGCTGTAATTTGTTATCCAAACATCATGTACCACAATACTTCACTCTTTGCGCCCCCATTCTTTCTCTTATTAATTGGACACATACTCCAGATAAAACACTCAAGAGTGTGTGCTACTATAGTTTTTGGCTGTTGATTTCTTTCCCCATCCAAGGTAAGGGGGGTTGGGAATACCCAGTGAATTCCTTTCAAATGAGGTAAACTGTAGATAATGGGGATTATAGGGAGCGTTTAAGACAGCATAATAAAACAATAACAAACTTTCCAGAGACTGGAAGGAAAATAATTAGCCTAATCCCCTGCTTTTTGACAGCGCCTCACTTGAGACTTGACAGCTAGCTGCAAAACACACCACTCCACCCCCAGCCTCAGTCCACAGCAGTGGCTTTGACATGTTTCTCTCACGTCTCACCATAGTAGCCTCATCCAGAAGGGCCCATTTGAAGAGTTGAGAATGCCAAACATGGACGCAACCCCACACAAACACTTCAGATAAGCAGACTTAGCTTCATACATGCACACGGCCACATTAGCATGCAAAAGCATGCACTTTTAATTTGTGTTTGCCTTTTCTGTCTGTGCGTGTGTCTGTCTCGCCACACTACCAGCCACCAGGATCATCAACCACACACAGAGCACAAATCCAGTGACTAACAGGGCCTGGCAGCCCCTCGCTGTGCATGAGCCATGGTTAAGTCACCGCTGCATGTGCTATAGATCTTAATGAGGAATGTGCACCAAGTGGTATGTAGGATTTTTGTTACCTGGCTTGACCCTGAATACTGACATGACTTGCACACTAGATAAGATAACCCTTGCAACATTCCCCCCAAAATCCCAGCCCCTGTATGTCTATGCAGGCATGTTTATCCATGCATGTATGTGTGTGTGTGTGGTGTGCAGTATAGGGAAAAGTGACCTGTTAGCTGGGAATGCGCTCCGCCAAGGGAAAATAGACAGACACGTCATGACAGAGGAATTACAGTAGTGATAAAATAGGCTGTAAAAACAAGTGGCTCGTTTACTGTGTTTTTGCACATGTACGACGGAAATTTGCGCAAAACCCCCTCTCTCTCTGTCTGTGTCTGCCTTTTTTCTGTCTCTCTCTCTTTTTGTTTCTCAATCTCCATCTGCCCCTTTCTGTTTTTTGTCCCTTCCTGTTTTTACTGAACATCGATCCTCTGTCCATTACCGGTCAGTTTCTGTTCAGGTACGGAGGAATGACTGTGATGCATCATATTCATTGCACTCTGTCATATACTATAAGCTAAACAAAATGAAGTGCGGGCTCTGCTCTCATCACCCACCCTGCTGCTTGTATCCAGACAGACAGCGCTCAGTCCTAACGCAGGTAAAAGGTCACAGGCCCCCTGTCGACAAATCAGAGTGGGAGCCCTGCTGAGAAAGTTGACCAATAGGACGAGGGCGCAGCCAGTAGTAGGATATTACCTTCTGCTCTTACAAGGTAATAGTAGGGATTATTACATTTAACTGTAGGAGCAATATAATAAAAAAAGAAAAAAAAACAACCTAATTACATTTCCAGTTCATCCCAGAAGGCCCTTAACTATCCATGTCGTTTGTTGACTCATTTGTTGAGATTAAGGGCTGCCCCCCACCCAAATGAAGCAGTTTTGAATGGAGTATTAACTTATTACACATGCTGCTTAAATTGATCCCAATCTCATTAAAGAATGTCATCAGCTTAGAGGGTAGGACGCAGTAGGTAGGTGGCTGTGCGCTGGCTGGCTGGCTGGCTGGCTAGATAAATCTGCACACACAATACAGATCAAGTCAGCCACCTTGTAGTACAATTAGGCTGCCCAGAAGAGCATATCTCTAGAACTAATGTTTTGCTATAATGGATAATATAGCTGAAGAATTTTGTTACAAAATGAGATAGCCACCATCTGCAAAGGGCTGCACTGCTTTGTGTTAGTCAATTATTGTTCACTCACTGTTGAAGGCAGGTGCTATAACTGAAGAGTATTGTTCTGAAATGAGATGTCAACCAAAAAAAAAAAAGAGGTAATGAACATTTTGGGAATGACCGCAGCAACTGCAGTTAAAACAACAGAATGTTATCCCTTTAAAAGTTTATTTCTTTTTATTGCATATTGGTTTTTATCCTCTGGAAAATAACAAACAGCTTTGAGTCTGCTGAACCTCTGCACTTCACAACAAGCGAGCCATGCATCCCCGATGTGTTAAGCATCATTAAAGTGGGCTAGCTCTCTGCTTGTCTTAGTATGTCTGCATATGACCAACAGGGGAGAGACTGAAGTCTAAATACTTCAGATCTTCACAAGCCTTTCGGCGTAACAAGGGAGATTAAGACGGAGTAAGTGGCCAGAGCTTAAGGACCTCGGCAGCTTCTTTCTTCTCTTCCCTCTCTGCAAATGGTGCATTTAAAGTAAACACAGCTCTTAGATGATCCTCAACGAGAGGCGCTGGCTCAAGGGGTCACAAATGTAAATACAACATACAATGGCGTTCGAGTGCCTGTAAAATATGTTTTTAGGGTTTTCCTCTGTGGAAGTGTGTTTTCAAACTGGCATTGTTCCCTTGTTTGGACTACAGTAAATACTCAACTTAAAAAAAAAAACACTGAATGAGCACTAGCCAAATAAAACCATCCGGGTAAATACGGGGTCCAGCTAACAAGCCGTGCTACCACTTTGGTTTTATGCCTTTAAGCATAACAGAGATCTCATTTTTCACCATTTTACCATCTACACATTGCAGTCTTTAAAAGACGGGGCCAGAGATTGTGTGTGTCTGTGCATGTGTGTGTGTGTGTGTGTGTCTGCATGCATGCATGTGCTCTTATGGCTGCTCAGTAATCCCACTGAGATTGTCTTGAGAGCTGAACTGCTCCTCTACGTTATGGGTGATCACACCCTGCACAGCCAGCCAACAGACGAACCAGGAGCCGCATACTGTGATCTGTGCCAGTTTGTATCCTTGATGTTATTTGAGGAATACAGTAGCACAAGGTGGAGAATGAATAATACATTGTGTTTTCAATGTCTCTCCTCTCTCCGTTTCATCTGATGCCCCAAAAATCTGAGAGCAGTGATTTGAAAATGTTGCGTGTAACATTCAGCTTCAAGTTGAAAAATAACTACTTACAGGACAAACTTTGTATTTATTAAGTGTCTCTTTAGAGTACTTTTGTCATTATTCACCTCAAATGTGTGCTGTAGCAATATGCGTTGTGATGCCAAGTGCTTTAAAATGCATTATAAAACTATTGATCTGATTTTAAAGCTAAAATAATCAAATTAGAGGGACAATTTCAGGGAGGATTCAATTCATAAATGAATAAAATAAGATATAGATAACAGATGAGTCTACATGGTTCTCATAGTTGGCTCATGCTGAGTAAAAATATATACTTATTTCACATTTGACTCCATTAAGTCCAAGCAGTTCTTTTTATTGCATTTTCAATTATTGTAGCTTTCAAAGTGAGTCAGTTTTATTTATTTCAATATAGCATTTTTTTCAATTCGCAGCATTTTATCTGCGTTAGATACTGTGAGACTTTTTCTGTGCACTTTTTTGTAAGATGAAAAAACATGAAATAAAAGTAACCACATTCCTATTTCAAAAATAACTAAAATTGAATTGCAAGAATTGACAAGCTAACACAATAGCACCAAAAGCAGTCAGTAGCTCTACTAATACATTTCCCTCTCTCACACATTTAAACCTAAAAATAGTTTCATGCCACTACAGTCCATGACAAAGCAAGTGTATGTGGGTTGTGTGGCCTAGGTTTTGCTTTGGGGACTTTTAATCTTCCTGCTGACTGAAATATGTGACAATTCTGCCCAGGGGCCTGTAGAGAAGAAAGGCAAAGGGAGGGGAGTGGAGGATGAGACGATGAAGTCATGCTCCTGTTTGAACCTCGAGTGCTGGTGTTTACTTTTCATTTGGGTCCACAGGCTGGCACGATGATAGGGGCGGCCGTTCCTACCGGTCCAGGCCACAGCCTGAAACAACAAGACAGGGACCAAAACACAGAACTCAAGAATGCCATGGACAATGTTTGTTAAAAGCTCTCGTGCATGTCTTTCATGACGAAACCAGTCACTGATGTAAGGGGGAGTGATATTTCCTTGACAATGGTACCCAAGAGGGAAAGTAACATTTCGATAATGAAGCACAGCATGACATTCATTAAATGGGTCAGATCTAGCATGGTATCTCCAATGGCATTCTGTGTTTTCTTTCATTCTAAACCAAAATGGACCTAATTTGTCCCCTACCAATAAGGGAGCCTAAAAAGTACATATTTGTGGAATCTACCATTAAGTAACAAGAACTGAAAGTCTAATGTAATCCTTCAAAGTGTTTGTCATCAAATGCACACATTTCTGCAAACAATGGACCTGACATGATAGTGGGTGTTCTTACCCATATGGTCATATTTGCTTCTCTGTAGAAGTGTAATAGATCCTCTAACTTTGACCCATCAACCCCTTCCCTACCGCGAGAACCAACACTTCACTAGGAGTGTTCTTCTCCACAATGAATGAAGTGGATCTGGCCCAACTATCAACACGATTGCGACTGGCAACCCAAAGGTGAAAAAAAAGTTTTGAAGGGTGACGTATTAGTTTGGGATCCATTATTAACACTCTTTCCAGCTCCCTTACTTCCAAAATGGCAGAATTAGTTTCTTTTGTAAAACTGCCTCCGTATCACCACATAACTTCCCATATTCATTCACTTACATGGTTTGTTTGCATGCGGCGCTATTTCAGAAGTAGCTGACACATCAAACTTGGGGAATGTATTGCACTTGTATGGAGAAGCAAATAAGACTATATGAGTAAGAACCCAAACGATGGTTAGCATTTTGTTAGCTTAGCATAAAGACTTGAAGGCGACAGGAGTCATTAGCCTAGCTCCTTCAAAGTGAAAAAATAAACCTCACAGCAACTCTGAAGCTGTCTTATTTACACAGAGTATTGTGTATTTGAAATACACGTCTTAGATTTTTTTATTAAATGCGGGTCATTTTAGGAAAAATTAGATGGTAGGAACTATAACTGCTGAACCTATGTGTTCAGCAGTTATAGTTCCTACCATCTAACTTCTCCTAAAAATACTAAAAATACTTTTTTTTGTTTGTTTTTTTAATTCCAAGATGTGTATTTCGTTACCTTGTAATACACATGATACATTGTATAAATAATCCTCATGCTAATTTGAAATGCTAACCATTGGAACCCAACCAGTGGACATACAGAGGTGAAAATCGAACATCTTGTCTCACTCTGAGTAAGTCCGAAAAAGGGTATTTTGCCCACACCGATGGAGTATTCCTTTAAACCCACTGAAAAAAACCTCTATCAGATAGACAGCTTCCACAAAGAAACATTTCAGGTCCTTTTCCCCCTGTTTTACATGTTTCTGGCTGTGGTTAGGAACAGACCTTGGGATGTTGATTAATGGGAGTCCAAAGCCAGTGTCATGTCTGGATATAGCAGTCGTGGTGATCAATGGATTGGCCCAAAAAAGGTTTAGCTGGTATAATGCCTTCATTTAACACTTCTGATCCAGCGCAGCCACCATGGATTACTTTTTTCTTGTCTCGCCCTTCATTCTTCCTGCCACCCCGCTCATCCTCAAATGATACTCCCCTCTCAACTAAGGATATATGGTTTACTCATAGATCTGTCCCCTGGATGACAAATGTAACCCGCAGATGGCTTCCTTTCATCTGGAGAGCACGAGAAACAGGTTTTAATGCATATAACAGCGTAATGTGTATTTGTTCGCAATATTTCATATACAAGCATTTTCAGGATGTTATTTAATAGATCGTTTTGCTCTCGTTTTATTCGTGTTTAATAATGCTATGAATCACTGTTCCCGCATACCAGTGGGACTATAAAATAGCATCCGTCTGACATTGAAAATACAGCATAAGTTAACAGTCGTCTCGCCGCCAAAATGCAAGTCTGATGTTGCTTTAAGTGAGGAGAGAGGGAAATGAAGGGACACTGTGATGATACTCAAGGGTCTCATCACACTAATTACATTTTGCAAGTTGACTGCAGGTTTAAGAGCTGCATTCCCAGGTGACGCCCAATTTTTCCAGCATTTACACATAAATTTCTGCTTATGAATTATGTAAACTCCCCCTTAAAAGCTTAAGAGCCTTGACAAATGATGATGTCAGTATGGACAGCATAAAGTAACACAGGGACTGTGGGATTTATATCTTACAGTAGCATCAGTTCAGCCATTATTAGCATGAGTAGACAAGGGGGAATTGAACCCCTCACCCTGCCAGGGTTAATGCCATGCTCTACCCACTGAACTACATAGGAGAAGTGTGAATACAATATAATACGTTATTGATAGGGCACACTAATCTGATTTGCAGTGGTATGCTAATGACTTTTTAAAACCTCTTAAGAATGTGTGATGTTTATTTGTGCAATATGTGTGTGTGTATGTTAATACGAATCAATAAACTAACCACGAAGAGCAAAATAAGCAATAACCACAATGTTTTCCAGCTCTAGCAAGGATTATTTAATCTTTGTTTATTTTTATAACCATGCTACTTGGCATCTAAAATTGTATAGGTATGCAGCAGTGCCTTGCAAAGCCAAAGAATAGAAACTATAATTAGGAAACTGAGAAAAATATTCTCGGAGTTATGTCCTGACAAAAGACTGTGTATCATTTAATAGCATTTATGGATACAATCTAATATGAAATGTAAACTGTAGACACAAACTTTCACTTTTTAAACAGGAAAAGTAGTTACTGATGTTTTGGCTTTTTAGGAGTTACTGTGGAGTTCCAGGCCTCCTCTTCTGGTTTGCATTATGGATATTTTGAGATCAGGACAGATTTAACACTGCCCACACTTTTGACCAAGATATTTCTTGAAGGCTATGACTGTGTCAGCCTTTGTGGCCATGTTACATTGATATATGGGTGCTGTGCTTCATGTGTTCCATAGTTTAAGCGGTAATCTGTCAGACTCTTGTGTTTTTGATCTTGGCAGCATCTTTGGTGCGAAGTGCTCATTGCTGTGGTGTTTTTAAACTGTGCTTCACAGAGATCACCTGTCAATCAAACAATGTGGGCGGTACTGCGAGGCCTTTTCTCTTGGTTTTCTGTTGATAAAGGTTGAGTTTCTGTAGGTGGCGCTCTTTTCTTTGTCTCTTCAGTCATGGTGGCTATCACTGCACATACTAACTACTCAGTTCCTCTGTTAATGCCAAACAACCCTATGTTGCTGCTGCAGAAACAAAAAAGGCATCACTTTATAAGCTTAGCAAAAAAACAATATTTATCATTTGCATGTGACTTGACTTCATGCACCCATCCAAAATTTCTTGATATAATATAGGTCATTTCATGTTCTCCCATTTATCATTCAGCAGTCTAGAATTCTGAAATATCATAAAACTTGACATCATCCGTGCAGCCAACACAGCAAAACTCAATTGCTGCCATTTCTGCTGTGTCATGTCTTAAGCAGCCTGATTGGATCAGCTTCCAAAACTGTAATTTCACTGTCCACTTGACCCGCCTTATTCATAGGCACCTGTGAGGGAAGAAGCCAGTCATTTCTTGCTGTGTGATCAAATAGAAATACTGTCATAAACTGGGAAAGGTTGAATCAGCATGACAGTATATACCGTAAATCAGTGATAGAGAGTGCATTTGTTTATGTGAAAATGTCTCAGATTATTGCTTTACATATTGTTCGGCACCACATTCTGTGCCTCTGAGGACATTTATGTTTTCATCATGTCAAAGTCACTCATCTCTCTCGTATAGACTTGGAAATAGGTGTCTGCTCTCTTGGTAATTACACTGAGCCCTGGAAGAGAAAATTCACTAGGTTTCATTACCTTTGAATACTCACTTTTTATACCTGGCATTCTGGATAGATGAGAAGAGCCTAGACCAGAGTAAGCAGTAAAATAATTAGAATTTTCTGACACATTCAGCTCATAATTCTCTGTAGAATTATTTTTACCATCCGTTTTGTTGTTGCTGTAGGATTTTACATTTGTTTTTATTAGCTGAAGAAGCTTAAAAATGGCAAAAAAAAAACAACAACAAAAAAAAAAAACAGTGTGATGGCAAATATTAAAATGAATGTTACATGCAGGTCAGTGTTCATTATCTAGAGGGACTTCTGATAGCTGAAAAAAATGTATTGCATTATCATACCTAGGAGCAGGAGCAAAAGAGCAAACTACAACATATTGTGCTCTTAGGGATTGCAATATGGATTGAGATGCAACATTAAACAAGGAACGTTTCAGCATGGTTTCAGCCCGTGGTTCTCATCAGATAAATGAACAGATTCCCGTTGACCCACATACATGCTCAGCTTGAAAGACAGCTTTTAAAGAGTGAATACGACGTGATTCATACAAAATCGCTCCTGAGGCTAAGTTATATTACCAAGTCGTAATTGTTCTATGGCTGGTTTGTCTTGGCTCTCTTTTCGGACATCATGTAACTCTTCTGCTTGGTGCTGACTCATCATGATAACTGCTATACTTAATGTTTTATTGTTGCTTGACATGCTCATTTAACATCAGGTGATGATGATTCAAATATACATGAGTCCATAGATATGATGATGGACAATGAGAGGGAATGAAGTGGCCTGCTTGGGGCAGACATTATAATTATCAATACAGAAATGTGCACATTTTCCCCCTCCCTTGATTTTCTAGCCCAGTGGAGGTTTATTACTCATCTATAAAGCTATGGCACATACCCACTGCATACTTATTATTGCCATATGTGAACTGATCACTTTAGTATCTCCATTGACATTAAATGCCATTATGACAACGGCAATAATCTCGCTGCTCAGTTAATGACTAGCTTCATTAGACATTATGTTCTGCTTATTGTCTCAAAAGTCATGCCCCCTTTGAAAATATGAGGCTGTATTGTTATTTTTCCTGCATTTTCCTGCATTCTTTTTTTTTCCTTTGTTGGGATAATAGAAATTATTAGAGGCAGTTTCACTCACCATAAAGCGTAATTAGCCAATAATTACAGAGCACAAATTACATTTGAGGGGAAACCCGGGGATGATTCACAGCAGGAACACTTCTTAGGAAACCCCCTGCTGTCGGTTTCCTGTGAGCACACACACACACACACACACACACACACGCACACACACAAACTTACACACACGCACACACACACACACACAAACACAGACAATAGGTGTGCACCTACATGGTGTACGCTATTATTCATTTATTCATACAAATGCGCCCCTATTACAAACATAATCACAAACACAAACATATCATCTGCATGCACACACTCTCTGGGGCCTATATTAATTTATTTTCCACTCTCTGCAATCCCTACACTAAATTTCCCTGAAGAAACAAGCCATCATGCTTTGGCAGTGGTGGCTCCAGCTAATGGTTAGTTTTACAAGATATTGCAATAATTTCCTTATGGACCAAATGAGATCCTCTGTGCTAGTTTAAAACTCATGCATTCTGCATTAAGTGCAACGAGGCATCGGAGGCCTAGTTGTTATATACATCGCCTCTGACGGACACTCTTTTCCTGTGTCCTCAGGGCTCTGCCTGTATTATAATTAGACTTAAGCATGCATACACACATATGTACGCGCTTGTGTAGATGTTTAAGTAACTAAGGACCAAACTGAAACACAGATCCCCTCCTTCTCTGTGTTCTCATTTATCTGCGGGTATCGCTCGGTCTATCATCACCTCCCATCCAACTATACCCTGTAGGCAGGACCCTCTCACGCACCGCCTTAAACACACACATGTTAACCTCATCAGGCTGCGTGTTATAAACTGGAGTAATCTCACATCTCTGGCTGCTCTTGCACCTTTTCAATTTCCTGGTAACCTAATCCTTTCTGTTGCTCCATACCTCATCATAGCCAGAGAGAAAAAAAGGGGGGTGCAGGAAGAGAAAGGATAATAAATTGTGCCTTTTGATATAAGTTGGATTAGGGAAATGGCATACCCATGTGTACGCTGATGGGGCCGGAGTTGTGTATGAGGCCATAATCCATCATAAAAAGTAGAAATCAGCGGTGGGTTTGGTGCTGTAGGGAACATCACACAGAGCAGGGCTGCGAGTGTTACAGCTACTGTAAATTACTGACTACCTCTGTTCTTCAAGCATGATATTGTGATCTGATTACTTTGCGTCACTTTTGGATTACTTTGTCCAAACTAAATACAGAATTTTGCCCAGTTATAATTTGAATTTCCAATCATGCAAAATCCAATTAAATAAGTTATGCAAAATAGTGTTTGTGGCTATAGTTTCTTTATAAAATACATGTTTCCCCTTGAAACCTCTTCCACTTTGCCGGTCCCATCGGTTTGTTTGTCATTACAAATGTGTAAATGTGCAAAACTAAGGCTGAGCTTTGTTCAAACCAGCAGATCTTTATTTTAAACACTAGAGGAGATCCCAATGTTTCAATAGATCTCAAATATGACCTGTTGAATTCCAGGGAAATGTGTATAATATGATGCATCTAAATATTTTCTATTTGGCATTATGGCATGTTGGGTTGAATATTTCACTCAGTATAAGTGCGATGTAGCTTCAATGAAGCTGCAGCCAGATACAGAATGTGTACATGACATTGTACAATATGGAAAAAATGTTTTGTCTACTGTAACTTTGAGGGTCCTTAAGGGGAAAATTTAAGGGAAAATCATTTCAGCACTGTCTTTAATCTGATGAATCTGATTTTGTTTCCTTGCAATACACATTTGAGTATTTCTAAATGACTGATGATGAATAATTGATGCAATTATGCTGTATGTGAATAGTTAAATATTTAGTAAAGTTAATGTATCTGGCATTGTTTCAAGGTGATTTTGTGCATGATTGACTTATATGTCTATGTATGTGTGTGAATGTGTGTACCTGTTTGCTATTGTGTGTTTGTGTGTTTGCACTAGAATCGCTGCAGGAGCGGCCCAAGGTCTTTGCCCCTACTTATCCCCACTGAGCAAGCAGCAGGTCAACATGTTCTCTCACTTAAACTCTATTGATTTGTTTGTTAAATGGTGACAGAGGCCAAAGAGGAGCCGCACCAACAAGCTTATAAGGATTAGTTGTATTAGTATCCTTGTCTTTGAGGACAGTTTAGGACACTGGACAAAGAACAAGTTGGGTTTTTAAGATGTTTTCAAGAGATTGTATTCTTTTAAGTGTGAATGTTGCACTTCCCTGGAAATCAAACCGCCTCTGCTTTGTTTCCAAATGAAATCCCAGATCAGTCGCCTCTGCGGCTTTTAAGATCCGGAGAGTCACCTATATCATTCATTTCCAAACTAAAAACAAACTTCCAGGGCTCATTTTCTCAACGTTTTGACCAACGCTGACGCTGGGGAATTTTTTTTTTTATGACCTTCCTTTTGGGTCTGTGTCTATTTTGGTAACCTTTTTCAATGGAGACATCACAGTCCTGGTTTGCAGTTAACCGTAACGCTCTTTTACAGTATATCACTTCTTACGATGGGAAGCAAGACATTTCCAGTTCAAGACAATTACACAGTTTGAAAGCTTTAAGCCACGGCTGCCAGTCTGGCTTAGATTCTATTACAGTTCGGCACGGCAGATATTGTAAATGATTTTAAGGATGCCCTGTCTGCCCCAAAGAAATCCTTCGGAAAGGCGATCCCTGTCCGTCTCACTTAAGACACTCCCTGAATAACCACTTCAAAATGCTCGTAAACCGGCTAGCACGAATGGATCTGGAGCTCTATTGAAAACACATTGACTCATAATCTATGCCCTCTCGTAATATAAAGAGATCCCACAGCAGTTTCAAGGTCAAACACCAATAAAATCAAAGACGGCAATTTGTCGGAGTCTGCGGCGATTCCTCTTCGCCGCGCACGGGGCCTGACATCATCTGCAGTCCATCAGGGGAGGCGAGCGTCTGCGCTGAGCCGAGGAATGCCCATTGAAGCTCCATTGTAATTCCCGTCAGGCCAGATGTAAATCAGACACATTCCCATTACGGATCGGCGGAGGCTTCTGATGTAGCTGCAGCTGCACATCCCCCCGCGCTTCCTCATCTGTCATCTTTGAAACGTGAGCGTCTGACAAAGGCGCATCATGGGAAACCCGCCCATGGTTGTTTGCGAAGGGTCCGATTTCTGGTGAACATCCCCGAGAATAATCATTCATTTGGCGAGATGCGGTGCGGCTGAGAGAGGCAGGCCGAGGCAGTCGTGAACGCACAAAAAAAGACGAATCCTCATTTACAAAGGTGCAGCGCATGAGTGGGTTGATTTTCCTCGTGAAGTTATTGTGCAGAGGAGGAGGTATTTGGCGGCGCTCTCCTCCAGGTGGCTTTCTCTGGCTTCCCGAGGCTCGAGCTGAATTCCTAGGCCTGGTGCCTGAAGCCTTTGTGCGCTCTATCAGGTGCAAAGCGGGAGCGTCTCCTTTCTTCTTGACGGGCTTGACGATGCCCAGCAACTGTCATCTGTCAGCAACATCTGTGGGAAGCAGCTTGTTTTCCATGACTGTGGATTTTCTGGCCATACCTGTCAGTCCCGCTCATGCAGGCTCATAACAGATGCTGCCTTTTACTTTCAAACTCATTAACTGCATCCCATACTGCTTTGTGGTTGTCTTTCATTCGGAGTGACATTTTGGGGTTGATAGTTAAATGTGGTTGAATTTGATGTAAGTGTGGCAGTGTTCGGGAAAAAAAAAAAAGAAACATGCATTTGTAAAAGGGATGATCCCAACTTGCCAAATCAGTGGTTTGAAACTAAATTACACAGCTTCACCAGCTTGCCACATGAATGACTTAAATATCAATTATAAGAGCTCAAATGGCTAATGTTTGCAATAACTCTGCTGCTTCAAGTCAAGCTGCACAATGTCAATAGCGGTGCCTCGCGGAATATAACTTCATCCAAGGAATTCATAAAGAACATCTTGACTGATTGCGAGAAATAGCCAAAGCTCTCAAAAAATTGGAAGAGTTTCATGTTCAGTGCAGTTTTGAGTAAGTAGAGGCAGCTGATTCCAAATCCAGAAGAGAGGGCCAATTTATATACATCAGAAGTATATGACTCCCATCCCAATAAGTCCTCAGTCATGGAACAACCCCTGCAGACCTGTGTAATCCCTTTGATGGATAGCCACAGCGCAAATCTTAACTGCAGCCATCCCAGATCCATCAGGCCTTTCCAGCACCAATTGGCCGGGGCCATTAGGGGCGTTCACATACATTTAGATGATCCCTCTGTTTTCATTACACAGGCACAGATAATCTGTGTATACAGTGGGAAATTAGGGCAGAGCAGCCGTAGGCGCTGGAGAAGGAGACCTCCACATGTTCACTTCAAAGGGGGCTGCGCCTGAGTGGAAGCAGGTGTGTCTTGTCCGGAGTCAGGCACAGGGTGGGCCAAGGTGCACGGAGGAAGGAAGGAGGGATCCCCCCCCAGGCCAGCCTGTGTGTGGCATGAAAGGGAGTGAGTCTGTGCATGTGTGTCAGTGCCCTGCAAAAAAAAACCCAAACACACACACACACAAAAAAAAAACCTATCTTGACATAAGTATAAAGCCTTACAGTAATAGCTGATGACATTTTATATGAGTAAATTTCCGTTTTTGCTACCCTCTGCCACTGATATGGCACAAAAGTGATTCAACCGTAGTTTATCAAAGCTTTCGAAGCTTTTGCTGTTATGGACACTGTGTGCACTGCAAAAAGTCACTTAGTTTCAAATTCAGTGTTAAAATCTTGTTTTTCTTCAAACAGGGCAATACTGCTTAACACTAGTGGTCTGATCTGCCTTATTCCACCTTGTTTTAGTATATTTATACTATTAAACAAATGAGACTTCATTGGAATTTTTTTCACTTGTTTGAAGAAAAACAAGATTTTAACACTGCATATGAGATTAAATGACTTGTTAAGATTTTTTGCAGCTTAGTGCCAAAGATGTGGCCAAAACAAAACAAAGAATCTCATAGATCACCAAGTAACAGTTATTTCACTTGCTTCCAGTGCAAATAAAGTTTTGTAAAGAATTTTCTCCAGTCAAGTGACATTATCTTTATTCCAAGGAAGCGATCTGTGTCAGGTCAATTGCCACTTCTTTCTGAAAACATCCTCAAGCTGCATTCGAAACGAGAAATGACTGAAACTGCTACTGGAAACAAGACTTGGCAAGCCGCACTGGGCGGCTTTGCATGTTGGCAGCTGCAAATGGCATCGAGAAGTAACTGTTTGAAAGATATTTGAAGTTAAATACCCAGAAATCCTGTAACTGACATCGGTAAAGTGCATACAGCATGCTCATATTTACCAAGCGGTCTGTAATGCTGCATACCAAAGGAAACCAAAGGGACGAGAGAGGCAAGAGATCATTTGGTCAAATAGGGCATATCTACTGTATATCTCAATTTAAAGGGACAGGTCGCTCTTCTTTATTGCACATTCTCAGATGAAATAGTATTTTTACATGACAATCTTTCCTCATGCAGAAGATAATGAAATGCAAGATTAAATGAGCTGTTGAGATGGAAATCTTCTGCAGTGTGTATCCATGCATGTGAGCAATCATGCACGGACATGCTGCGAGTGTGTATATATATATCTGTGATTAGATCTGCACACACCACCTGTATGCGTGCAGGTTTCCTCCGACGGTGCGTGCCTGCGTGTGTTTGTGTGTATTCCTCGAGGTTAAACGCTTTGTTTCTCTCTAATGGCTCCCTCCTTTGGTCCAGCGGAAGAGGGCGAGGAGGGGTTGTTGTGTGAGTGATTTGTCACCGCCTGTCTGAGTTGTGAGGTCCTGGCTGACACCATAAATACTTGATAATAGTTCATCTGGAGAAAAGCTGTTCCTCATAGTCTTTTTTTTCCCCCCTCCCCTGGCCTCATGTGCGGGCTACTTTGCTCCCATGTGTGCTGTTTGGACTCTTTGAAGCCAGCAAATGCGTGTTTACACTAGGGTTGCTGTTCAACCTGCATGTTGAAGAATAGCTCTGTAAATCTTGAGGCATCACTTTGGGTTCTTTTGAGCGCAAGCCTTGTTGGCATGCTTTTTAAGTAATATGTTTCTTTTTTCCAGTAGCACTGAATTGATCCTGCAAAAACATTGTCTGCGTTTCAATCCAAACTGAGATATTCACCACTTGAAAAAGCTGACATCGACTCTTACAAAATGACTGATGGAACAAAAATGAGTCATTGTACTTTAAAGGTGCTATGCGGCTTTTTAACGGCAATAAATCATTGCCAGAAGTAACGTGGAGACATTCATACAAAGTCTGTCAGCAAATCAGACAATCACCAAGGACACAGACTTCCTCTATCACCCTAAACACGGCGTTTCAGATTGTGTGCCACCACGCTGCATTTGATGGAAAAACCTGCTGGATTGCTTTAGTTTGTTCTGTGACACCAAAGAGGAAGAGAACACTGCTCCTCCAGCACAAATGGAGCTAGAAGGCGCATCCTTTTGCAGCAAATAAAAAAAAAATGCTTTCAAATGACACATTTAAAAGAAAGCATAGTTTCAACTTTTTTGTCTTATCACTGATCATTTTTAACAAGGTACTTTGAACTTTTAAAAATGAAGCATCCTGCTGCACTTTCTCATATTTTTATCAAATAAATGTAAGCAGTCAACTTAGGTCCTTGGCAAACACACAGTCATAACACAGTACAGCGTGCAAGCATGTACAGTATGTGCATATCTACACATTCATACACATTGCACCAGCCTTGTGCCCACGTTGCCACTTCTGTCAACAGACACGGTGGTCTGGTGAACACCTCTGAGCTGTCGGGCTGCTGATTGGCAGATGACCTTTTTTACTTTGCGTCTCTTGTTGTGCCAGAGGGTTCCTATCATCCTCTGGTCGTGTCCATCCTCCGCAGGCACACGAGGCCGTCGTGCACCTTCCACACTTCCACAACACGTCACGTTACCGGCAAGGAAAACGAGCATCACACTGCGCTGAAAAGACTGATACGGGAGCTCCGCCTCTGGTCATGTCCGACCTTCGCGTGCACTCAAGACTGCTCTGTTGTCATGCATTTCCACGATAGTTCAAGGCTGAAACACAGTGACTTGTCACTCTTTGCGGCTGTTTGTCACGAGCAGGATATTGAATTATGGTGTTTCCATAAACCTATGTGCTCTAGCTCCGGTGGCAAAAATATTCCACTGCCAAAACTTTGTCTCTTTTAATTACATGTACATTAACTGTACTGTATAGACTGGAAAAGTCTTCTGCTGCTAGCCTCTGTTGACATGTACCATTATGACATCTCTGTGGAGACATATTGGGGGGTTTTTGGAAGAGCAACACCCCCCTAAACCCCACCGCTCCTCACACCACCCCCTCTCTCTTTGGCCTGCCCAGTAATCACAGCTAAACCTTCAAGAAATATGTGTTTTATGGCCTGACAAAAGCCATAATGTATATCCCTGTTGTGCTGTGTGCTAGCAAGGTTTTAACCCAGGGGTACTAAAGTACGGGGAAATATTTATATTCTCTTCAGCAGAGGGGCTGTAACTTACAGCAGGGAAGCTAATTTCACATGCTGAAAGTCCATTCTCAAACCAGGCTGATCTCCCTCCTTGTATCCCTTGCAGATTTCTCTCCCAATCCTTCCTCCTCCCTCTGTTTTAGTAAGAGCAGTGCTCTTCCTCATGGGGTTTGGTAGAGATATGCATAGTTTAATAGCTCCATATCACTCTTTTCAGCCAAACGTGCTGTTAACGTTCCCCGCTGGCAACATGATGTAAACCACTACTGCTGTTTTTTTTTCCCTTTCTTGGTGTTTGTTGTTTGGCTGTGTATGCACGTGTTTGTCTGTTTCTCTGTGTGAAGCCTTCTCCAACATGAGCCAGAGAACAAGATATATAAATAGAGAAGGAAATATGTCACGGGTTGCATCATTCCTGAATAATTTTCTACCTACTTAAGCACTCTGGTGAGAGACTCAGCGGACAAAGGCAGGTCATCTGTCGCTGGATATCAAAGAAGAAATCAAAGACATCCTCTGGGAAACGGCACAGATGATATGACGAGCAGACAGCAGGCCTGGGTCAATCAGTGCTTCCAAATTCCTCCTCGTGTTTGTTTTATATCCTTGACGCACCAGACGGGCGGGGTTTACCACGTCAAGAAAGAAGCATGTTTAATGGACAGTGTCATGATTGGCAATCACAGAGAAGTACACACTTTCAAAATCCTGCAACGCTTTAAATGTCCTGATATTTGCATTGCCCTACGTGGCACGCCCCGCCCATCTGCCACTTCAAACATGTTGAAGTGGCAGTGAAGAATTCTGTGCACTGCGCATACCATTTGACTCAGGTCTGGAGGATAGATCTTTGTGGCAGCTGATGGAAAAGGCTGATCTTTATAAAGTCCCCTGCTACACTGTGGCATTTACTCAGCATCGGCACTTGATCTTCATAATGTGTTCATGATGAGGTCACAGCAACCTCTGGCAGACGCGTGTCTGCAACACTGCGGACTGAATGGAGAAAACGCCTCACTTGTAGCGCTTGTCACAGCATATTTGAGCTCGCCACTAAACACGCAATGCGGTGTAGCTCCACATTAACACTGCGCGGCTCATGGCGGCCTGTGGCCACTGACACACACGCGTGTACACACAAATGCAATTGCTCATCTGTGAATATTCCACGCTGCTTTAATCCGAAGTGACCTTGTCAAGCTTTGTCTCTGAGATCCCCTCAGGGCTTGTCACATACAGTGGGTCAGGAGATGTTGTTTTTGATGAGGTGAAGTGTATAGAGGACTTATCAACCTTTACTTAATCAGGTAGTCCCCTTGAGAATCTCCAACGAGGGCCAAGCCACAAGGGAAATACCAAGACACAGAATGCAAGTTCATTTATTTATTTGTTTATTTGTAAAGGGACAGTGCACATTAATTAACATTTAAGCAAAGAAAATCTAAATATGCCAGAGTTAGCCAGTAATAGGTAATTTTCATCGACAGTGTCTGGCCAAAATCTTAAAAGGCACTCCCTGTAAAACACTTAAAAAAAAATCAAAGAATTTAAGAGTCATTATGAGTCAGTGACAAAGGCACAATTCAAAGTCATCATGAAAAGCTATCATAAATATATATTGAACAACTTGATTGGAGTCAGTACAATACCTCACATAAAGACACACCATCATCTAATAAAGCCCTGAAGTGAGAAGGCAAGATGGGCGACTAGCAGCAATGCTAGTACATAAGCCATCATATGTTTGATGGTTATAAGCCACTTCTTTGGCTATTTAGTTTAGTTCTATGCGCTGGTGTGGAATTGCATTTTCAAAGCTTGAATGGAAACAGCTGATTGGCTAAAGGCAGAGTGGAGCATTGTAAGAATGCGGTTTCTGTTAGTGATGCCACAGTTCTCAGCTTCTGCAATGGGCTAAGCTTTATTTGTGCAGGATACTAAAGAGGTGAAAAATACTGCATACTTTCAATGACTGCTTTGACAGAGTTTCCGTGGTCCTATTAGCATGAGACCAGCTGGTGATGCAGTTGGTAATAGTTGCCGGAGTTGCTGACCTATATACAACACTGTATAAAAGTGAAATAAAGTGCTAAGCCCATTCTGGATGCCATTATATTTAACAGGGGAAGTCTGGAGATAGGTGAGATAGGTAACTTTTATGTCAGGACCTCAGACATTTTATCCCATCCAGAGCAAACATGTCAGTGATTTTGCATCTTGGAAAACATTTTGGCCTGAAATTATTAGACTGCACTTTGAGTTAACTCTAATGCAATTTTAATCCCGTCTGGATCGACATCTGCCGGCGTTTCATGCAATTACCAATTTGTGCACATGGCGTCTTGATTGCAGGGCCATATAGCCGGTGGCGAGGTAGAGCAGTATCACTTTTTAGATTTGAAACTTTAATGATGCCCGTGGGGAAATTAGATGGTTGCAACAGCAAACGCAATAAGATTCAGCAGGGGGAAAGGCAAATAGAATGTAAACATACAAATGATATAAAATATAAACAAAGAAAGGTAGAGATTTGGGCATTTGATGCTAAGAAAAAATGGAAGATAGAGCACAAGGAGCTGTTGTAACTGACTTTACAAAGATATGGAGCCACTTGCAGAGAGTTTTGCTGCACTGAGTGTGTGACGTGTCACTGGATTACCGGGCCCCAGTAAATTATTTTACTGCCTGGATAATTGGCTGAAATTACCGATGTGCATGAGCAAAATCAAATAACCTATCTCCCCTGGTAATAGCAATGCCGTCTGGAGAGGGCTGAAGTCACATAAAAGGTACGAGTGAACTCAAATTCACTCCATACGATGTGTTTAACAAATGACTTCTCACAGCAGGACGGACGCGTGTGACGTGTCGCACAACAGCGCTGTTTGCTCGGCTCGGTCTCCCCATGCTGTGACGCTGTGTGTACGTGTGTGTGTGTGTGTGTGTGTGTGTGTTTGCAACAATCTTAGCTGCCTTTACCTCTGATCACCATCTCATTTCCACTTGATACACCACGCGAGCTCACAGTAGTCTGCCTGGTGTTTATCATCAAACATTGCCACCGAGCGATCTGTGCCGTTTTGCTGGAGAGAAACATTACGCCGGGATGAATTATTATGTGAATTGCTTCTGAAAGATAATGCAAATATTATAGAAATTTTAGCAAACAGTTTAGATGGTGGGGCTTTGCATTCGGTGATTAGTGTTGAGAAAGTCTCACTGGCAATTCACTTGAATGCGCTATCCTATCAGAGTGCTGTTTGCAGCTCATTACACGGTATCTAGGGGATTGCATAGGGAATGAGCTGAGTAGCAGCAGTTAGTAGCAGTGGTGGTTGTAGTAATATAGTCATATAGTGACAATAGTTGCAATGCTAAATGTAAATGTAGTAGCAGTAGTAGAAATCTCTCATTCTATATTTGTGTAGTGCTTTTGAACACACTGTAAGTTTCAAATGTTAAGTGCAAAACTCACAAACACACACAAACAATTCATGAGCCGTAATAAAAGTACACTTTGCCAACTCCATTAAGGCCCACTCAGCAAAGCCGAAATAGCATTAGACTGTGTAATAATTATGATAGCGATCATCATTCACACAAAACATCTAAAGATGTGCAAATCCGCTCAACAGTTTTTGACACAAATTCTTTTTTTTTTTCCAGCTACTTGGGATAATGGCGAATTATCACAGAATAATTGACGCTGCTTTATCATGGTACACAGTGATGTTTCTGCTCTCATTACATTTGCAGTTCAGAGGCAAAGCAACTCAAAACCAATGTCATCATGTTTCTTTACTTTGTCGAGCGATGCAATTCGTTATGGCACTGATTGAGATTTTTAGCATGTCTGTAGTCTGTAATGATTGCATTCTGAAAGAAATCTCTCCCGACGGGTCTGTACATAATAATTTCTATCCAATCAAAGATACTGAGAAAAAGGAACCAATTCATGAATACAAATGTACAGTTTATATAATCATCTCTAGCGCCTACAGTAGCTACATTACAACTCGGGGCTCCAAACTGGCCAAGTAACTGTTTAAAAGATACCCAGAGATGATGTCACATGAAATCAATAAACTGCACATCACACTCAGATTTACCAGTCCTCACTGTCAGCAGTGTGTTATATCAGAGGATACCAAGTGAACAAAAAGCAATCGATCACATCGTATAGGAAGAAGCCATAGAACGGGTTGCTACAACTTGCTTCAGTGGAAAGCCCACATCCAAAATTGTTTTTATTTATGAATTTATAAATCAACTAAAATTGAACTGTAGTCTGCTTTTCATAAGTAGAGGTGATAGTATTAGTATGAATGTCACTGATCATTTTGATTTGTATTACTTTGGAGTGCAGAAGCCTGCAGACAGTACTTGTAACTACCAACAGTAGGCTGACTTTTTTTGTTTTTTTGGTTGTTTTTTTTCCTAATGGGAAAATCCAGTATGACTCGAACGCACCATAATTTGTGATTTGTTACAAGATCTTACATAAGGGAGAAGAGGAGGCACTTCTTCATTGCAGCCTCCAAATGTAATTTAGACAGATTTATTTTTACATAAAAAGCTTGCATGCAGCTGTAATGTGACAACATATTCAACCCTCTGTCTGTCTGTCTGCCTGTCTCTCTCTCTCTCTCTCTCTCTCATGCTCCCTCTCTCCCACCCCCGGCGGCCCAAGGTGAACAGATTGGCCTTTTCACAGGCAGTAGCTATCATGTGGAGAGTGGGTGGTTAGAGCTCAGGCCTGCCGCTCCACTTCCTGGACTGGGGTTTGTCCTCCTGTCTGGGCCGTGACAGCTAAATGACTATCTGCTCCCCGCTTGCCTCGC
>OMKZ01042423.1:22378-37264 GCA_900302535.1 Neoniphon sammara
TCTCTCTCTCTCTCTCTCTCTCTCTCTCTTTCTCTCTCTCTCTCTCACTTTGTCTATTTCTATCTATACTGTATGTTTATATTTAGGGGCAGCAGCAGCCTACAAGTTCTCTTTCACGTAACAGGTTCATATGTTGAATCACTCATGTCATATTGATCTTTAATAAAAAGTAACAGAACATACATTTATTAATATGAAAATGTCATAGATTATTACTTTATAAGACTTTTTTTCTGTATCCCTCCTCCCCTCTCCTGCTTCTCTCTGTGTATCATACTACCTCTCGCTCTCTCTCCTCTCCCTCGCTCTCTCGCTCTCTCTCCGTCTCTCCAGTCCACACACACGTCTGTCCATGGCCGGGGCCCCTTCAGCATCTGCCCTGCACGTGCCAGACTGTCTCATTGTCTTCAACCAGATGCCATCAGGGCAGATCCGAGCCGTCATGCCAGACAGGGTGGAGCAGAGTTTTGAGAGATTTGTACTGGGAGGGAGATGAAGGGTTGTGGGGCAGCGAGAGAGATGCCGTCACACTCCAGGGCGCCGGTATATATGCGAACTGGACATTCAGGCATGGTGCAGCTTACTTGCTAGACATGCCACAGGTCCCTGTTTACACTTGAGTGTAGACAGCACGCTCAAAGGTTGACAAGGCTAATATCAAGAAAGGCTAAAACAAACCAGAACTGATGCTCAACAAAAATATGCGGTTTGAATCAGAGTCTCTGAATCTGTGACAAATGGGCTCCATATTTCCTTTTTTATGCTTTCCTAGCTGTCTCTTTCCATGTATTCATTGTTTGCATGCGGAATTAAATACCCCAAATATACCATGAAAAAATTTTTTATCGTATTGCTTGTTAACTGTTAAAAAATGATGGCTGATTTTATGGCACGTATTCCATCAATTTATCTCCAACCCTTTGCTTGCAAAATATTCTTAAAGATCACTGTGTTTTACAATAATGGGCAATTTTGGGCATCTTATTTCTTTTCGGGAAATGGATATTTAGCATTTTGTAATGAAACACTGCATGTGCACGTTGCAGGGTGTCGACGGAATCAAAATGCAAATGCTAAATGCGATAGGTGTCAAATAATCCTCTGATTGATAGAATGGGCCTGATTGTGAACAGTATGACTCTGATTGCATGAGGAAATAGTCACGGGATCCCCCACCAGCGATTTCAGCAAGACTAGTCCCCAGTGTATAACTCCTGTTATTTGGCCTTCACAATTACCATCTGAATAGCCTGTAATGGGGATCTATTCCACTCCATGAGTAGTACTAAACTCAATAGCTCTTGATTTCCAGTGCTTCCCACTGATGCTGAAGGTCAGCAATGATGAAACCAAAGAGACTTTCTAGAAAAAACACACAGGATGAATTGACCTCATACATATATTCATACACAGTGACATGCCATGAGTCATTGAGGTGTATCAGTGTGGTTCACATCATGAACTTAGTGGGTGAAAGCCACTCCATCCAGTGCTGTTATACCTCTGTGAAACGTAGGCAGTGCCAAAATGATATTATTCTGTGTTCAAACTATGGCAAAGATACAGCAGGAGGGCGCTTGATGAAAGCTGAACAATGAAAACCAAAAAGGATTAATGGAAATTATCAAATCGACCATGGGTTTTTTTGATGCACTGTCTCCATTAGCCAGAATTTCCCACTTGGAAAGGTAACACGGGTGCACATATATCAAATCGGAAAAAGGCCCACTTAGCCTTTTGCCCACCTCTGCCGTCATGGTAAAAAGAGAAAAGGAGCAAAAAATAACTTAGAGGACTCCATCCACACGTTGCCACGAGGTAAGACAATATAACAAGGCACTTCCTCGTTTGATCACACATGCCTGGTGCAACACCTTTCAACAAAACCTCACACCGGTAATAAGGTGCTCTTACCTGTCTGCACTGCAAGACGCAGAATGCTACTTCTGCATACTAACACAATAACCCGGGGGCCTGGATAGCACTCTGGATGTGTCTGATAATGACAGGAAGAAAAGAGACTGCTAGGTGTGTGAGAGGATTTGTTTTTGGCTGCTGTCTAGCACCTTTGCTAATCCCAAGGCTCTAATGTTCGCGGAAACTGCAGGGGGAAGTGCAGCTGAAAGCCGAACGCTATTGCTAGGTGAGGATTTTTATAAATAAAGACATGACAGAGGTGTGGTGCTTGGGCGCTGTCTACCTGACAGTCTGCCAGACACGTCTGATCTCTGCTGTGGGGGAGTATGATCCTTATTTCCATGGCAACTATACCGTGTTACCATATTTGATTATTGTGTGTAAGGTAAACACAGAGACCAGCCACACTCAGGCTCCCTGGTACTCAAAATGATGCATACACTCTCTGAGCGGGACTCATTTTTGTAGAGGTTTGCAAAAGCAGAATGAGTCATAACTGGCGGTAAATCAAAACAGTAACACAATTATGGATTTGCAAACATTTAAGCACAACATGCAGGCGGACTTTCTGCTCCCTCTGCGCCGCTCTGTGATTATGATCTTTCTAAATACAATGTGCAGCAGACCAATCAAAGGAAGAAACGCTTCTACGCTACTCCTCAAAACAGTCTTTCTTCACATTTCTTTCAATTTCTAATCACACGGAGTGCAGGGATGCTTTGTGTCTCACCGGTTGCCACGGCAACCCCATTGTCATCTCAGTTGTTTGGTTTCCTCTCCAAAGGTCAGTGACTTGTTTGATTGCATAACGCTTTACATGCAAATAATCTGCTCAAGTAACTATTGGCCTTGTCAGAATCTAAAATGATATTCAGAATTAGACATGGAATAAAACAATTCCTGTCAAATTAAAGTGACACGCGTTTAAGATTTCAACTATCGCCGGCTACTGGCAAACACTGCACGTTCGATACCTGTCTGGATCCTGCCACACCACGCCGGCACCAGAGGAATACAAATGTTGAATATCCTCTGTTTTATCCGATCTGCCACTTGAGGAGGATCAATCTCAAGTAGCAAAGTAGAGGAATTTCACAATGGGATTGAGTTTAAGCCGAGGGGGGCACCTCATACGGTATCAAGCATTTTACACACAAACCCGTTTCATGTTGACATATCGGTCTCAAAACCTCCAAAACAGCGTGCTAGTGTGTGTATGTTCACATAATTGTGTTTGGAATGTGTATCTATGTGTGCATTTGAGTAACTTTGTATCCCTGTTTCTGTGTGTGCAAGTCTGTGTGTGTGTGTGTGAGTGTGTGTGTGCATGTCGCATACCTCCGCAGGCAGAGGATTTGAAACATCTGTGTGAGTGCAGAGCCTCTAGAGGGCCCCAGGAGGGACACACATTCCACCTTTAGGCCACAAACTCAGCTGGTTTAACACCGCATTCCCTTTCATCTGGGATGCCAGCACAGTTTCACCAAAGTCAGGACAAACTGGTACAAACAGAGCACACACCGCAGGGCCAGCAAAGACGTACAGCTACCAGAACGTCCTTGCTCTATCCAATAAGATGACTCACTGATTCCTCTAGGACACTGAAGCGTGTGTGCGCGTGTGTGTGAGTTTGTGCGTGCGTGTATGTGTGTGTGCGTGTGTGAAAAGTTTAATTCCAAAATGAGACATTCACATTTAAAAAAAATATATATACTGAGATGTACTTTGAGAAAATGAATGGAAAGAAGGTAACTTTAAAGGGGCATTAAGTGAGATTTTACTGTCCCATAGCACAAAATGACTGTAATATTGGGTTTGTAAGGGTTGTAGATCAATACCAATGACTCAATGATTACCTTACCCAGGTGCTGAGATTTCTCACTTTCAAAACTCACTCTCCTGCTGTACTCTGGAAACAACATCCTCAGCATTTTCAGCTGCTCAGAGAAGGATGTTGGTGTTACAAGTGAACAACGTCTAGTGTGGCTTTGTTGGAATAATGAGATGAAATAATGAGAGAACACACAGGCATGTCTGGTTAAATTAAGCTCTTGTAACTTCTTTAGTTTTTTAAAATATTGGAAGTGTAAAGGATTAAATTATTAAAGGCGTCTTATTATGCAACAGTGTCGAGAGGTGATTTATGCCTCATGTAGCCCTCATCTAGCCCTCGTGTAAATAAATGTGTGTTTTGCTAATTTCTGTAACACTATTGTGAGTCAATCTAGAGTAAATTTAAAATTTTATTTATTTTATTTTTTAAATATAAATGATGTTTTGAACTCTCTGTGTCATATAGGTTTTTCTCTGGAAGAATCCTCTGGCACAGCAACAGCAGTTTGGAAGAAGAAGAAGTGTAGATACCATGAGCAGTGGTAGCTTCCATGGCTGAACAGACAAAGAAAAGACTGAAACTTGATCAGGAGAGAAACAAAAGGAGACAAAAATCACAGCAGGGGCCTCACTGTTAGCCAGTGTGGGGAGTGAAGTTCAAAAAGCCCAGAGCACTGATCACTTATCACCAAAGATGCTGCCAAAATAAAGACCCCGAGGATAGCTTGAGGATTACCACTTTAAGTCCTGCTTGACATTATGTCTAAGAGATTAGATTCTCTACATGTTAGAGATACTGAGTGAGGAAATCCAGGTAATGGTTTTGTTTACCAAATGGGTGTCTCTGGATTTACAAAATGTATCAGCCCGGGTCTCTGTATTTACATAGATGTGCGCTGTGCAGAAGACCACCAACTATGTGCTCGCTCACATGCCTATTTAAAGTCCTCAGCTAGACTCAAAAGACAAAATCAGATCTGGATCTGATGGCAGTTCTCCTGAGATGGCAGCTGGTGGCTTGATAGCGTCACTTTTTGACCCCTATTTAACCACTCTTGGTGTGTGTGGGGGGAGCAGAGCAGGTTAGTTGAGTGAAGAGGTTTCTTTCCACGTGAAGGGAACTGTGGTCTATTAGCGGGGGCTTAGCTGAGATGTCAATACAGCTACCGGACACTGTATCCATTGTCCTCACAGTTTTCTTATGAGGGATTTTGCTTATCAAGCGTAACCAAGAGGAAATGAAGAGATAATGCACTGAAAAAAAAACTCCTTTTCTTTTACTTTTAATCTGTTCCCCTACAGGGCTACCCAGTATATCTTAGAAGTGGGTGGTGGGGGAAAAAAAATTAGACTTATTTGAAAGATATTGTGTTAATGTGTTATTGTCATATGGTTATTTTGTGCCTCGTCTATCTTATGTTGGTTTAAGAGGTCGTCCCAGCTGTGGAAGTTTGTTATGAGAAGCCTCCTGTGGAGCAAACCATTTCGGAGCGCTCCTGTGCACTGTGTGGCCACCGGGCTGACCCATTTATCAAAGCAGGTTCTGAGAGGGTTAGTAGTTCAAACTGAGTATGGTGTATCTGTTTTGAAATGAAACAGATGTTTCAACTGCCAACACTTTCAGAGTTTAAAAAATAATACTTAGGTTCAATTTTCTGTTAAGGGTGAAGGTTTTCATTTCTTGATACCATTTTACCAAATGGACTGTTGTTCAAGCGATGGTAAAACCAAAAAAAAGTTAAAAATGTGAATTTTCTTTTCTAATATTATACTTGAGTTCTATCGTCATCATCCACCAAGATTTTAGAGTTCCTAAAAGTCAATAACTGTAATAAAAAAGTTTCCAGCAGGGCTGGGTGGGCTTTAGTTCTCCTTGTAGGGTAACAATATTGTCTGGACTCTGGTAAGACCAACCAACTGTCCAGCAAAGTGAAAATATCCTGCTTGTTGGAACTGAAAGAGCTACAGCTTTTACTAGCACTGCAACAAGATGTTAGCTAATGTTTTCCGAGCTAACTTTGCTGTAGAGCTCACTTGCTAAAAACTTACACTTTGGAGGCTTGTAGTAGTGGTTGATGTGAGAAAGTCAATATTATTGAAGCGCTTTGCTAGCTTCCACCTCATCTGATATAACGTTAGATTGTTAAAATAATCCTCAGTAAAATGGATTTATATGGTGGATTTATATTGGTGGTCAACACAAAATTAGTGTGTTGTGCTAACATGCTAACAGTTTCTACAGTTTGTTGAGGCTAGTGGAGGACAACAGGTGCAGCTGAAGAGTCCTACACCTACTGATAGCAATAAAAATTAATTTATTGAAAATTTTACCATCCCTTTAAATTAGCTTTGATATATGGGTTTGTATATAGCACTGTATGCTTTAATTGATGTGGTATTAATCATGTATATGCCTGTCAGCTAAAACAGTAATGTACGTAATATGTGTGGGTGAGAGCAGTGTCAGGTTTATTATGCAGCCATCAATGTGCCACATGCTCATTGGACAGACTACAGTACCAAATCTCATCCTCCATATGAAACTTTCTCTTTTCTTTACATCTGACTTTAATACTCCAAAGAAATATGGCATTTCAAATGAAGCGGCACGCCGTTATGTCTACTCAGGAATTCAATAACATTTTTGATGAATAACTATGATTTCAGTGTCTTACAGGCTCTGACCGCACGCTACTGTCAAGACATCTCTTTGAACATTTATCCTGTGTGGCATTTTTGTGCACTTTTGTCACGTTAAATTACACAGCCCGGAGAGGGCGGAGCTGAGAGACTGACAATGCCATAAATACAAGCGGCCGTGATTCACTCGTGCTGAACTGCAGAGGACAGAAAGCAGTGACAACATGACAAAGAAACAGGGAGACAACTTATGCATGTCTGTTCTTTATACATAACAGTCTACAACTACAGCAAGACTATATCTGGGGATGGAGATTAAAGATGATGTGAATAATACGAAGTAAAATATATACCAGGGTTTGATGTGACTGCCTCCACAATCCCCACTCTCTGCGTCATGGCACATACTGACAGTTTTATGCTGGATGATCATACAACACATCCACATATAGAACAGATAAAAAAAAACATCGCATATTATTTTTTCCTGCACAAACATGCCTGAGCCGTGCACCGTTGACCCGGTCTAAGCAGGCGGACGATACAAGCAAGCACAAGTCCCGGTCAAAAAATGCACCGCACTGCATGATTGTTACCTACACACCCCCTGCTGCGCCTCTCCTCCCACTTCAGCACAGTCAAGTGCATGGTGAGTCACCAAAATACCAAGTGGGCACAGGCGAGGAATAAATCTGTGCGCACCCGATGAAAATACCACTTCGCCACGTCACGGAAATAAGGCCCTTAGTGTCATGAGATGGTCTAAATGCTTCAAAGGCTTTTTTCTGCCCTGAATCCATGGAATTTTTGGGGCATGTAATGGATGGATTTGATGATATTGAATGTAAGTATTGGCAGTTCAATGCAAAAATAAGTACTGGGAGTGGGTTTCAAATTTCAGTCACCTATTATTAGCATATGATGGACAAGATGAAATGCTTCTGTTTGAGCGGAAGAACTTTAGTTACAACTGCTAGTATGCACTTGTGATACTACAAGGCACTTAGGCAGTGCTTTCTACATTATATTAAAATCAGTGAAAACAATAATGTGACTTCCTTTGATTCACCAGGCATAGTGAGCACATAGCTACTGCCCACACAAGATGAGGACGGATGCTGTTCTCTATTGATTCTCCAATCTCAATACACAGTAGGTCCTATTATGTGGAAGCGGCAGTTGTTATTATTGCCATTATGCTCTATATGGTCCAGGAAAAGTGACGGTAACGCAGGAGTTCCTTTTCTCAGAGCCGTAGCTAACATGGTGGGAACAATGCGGCCATGTCAGTGGAGCAGAGGAGGGGAAACATCACTGATGTTTACCTTTCCTTGCTATGCCAACTTCCTGCTTTTATGCCACCAGCCATGTTTGTCAAGTATTGTTCAGGCACAATGTTACTATTCATTCTACACTCAGCTGTCAAACCACCACCTAGGTCTAAGTTTTTTTTTTTGTTTGTTTTTTTTTTCAAGTCTGCTCGAGTTGGACTCTGAAGATGAAAGAACTCAGAAATACAATGCGTGTGTGTGTTTGCACACATGCATGCATGTCTATCACACAAAAGAACCAATGTATGTAGACTCAGGTGAACTAAACAGTGCCTCTGTTCAAAAGCAGTAGCACAATAGCGGTACATCCCGCATATTTTAGACAGCCCAAACTGAAACGTGTGAATGGCAAGTTTGACTCATGAGCCATTCTTGAAGTCATCACCAGATTGCTGAGACAAATAGCTGTAGGCCTGAATAAGCGACACTCTCTCCAGAGGAAATTCAGTTATTAAGTGTGCCTTTTCATAGATGTTTTCAAGGCATGTTCATAACAGTTGCTCATAAACTATGCAAACGAAAAATTGAGCAAGGAATAGTGGTGGAAAATATTCATATCCTTTATACTTGCATAAAAGCATCAATGCCATAATGTAAAAATACTCCGGTAAAAGTAAAAGTCTGCATTCAAAATGTTACTTAAGCAGTAAAAGGTACTTATCTATGAATAGTAAAAGTGTTCACAGTGAAGAATGGTTCCTTATAGAGTGTTAAATCAGTGATGCATTAAGCCGTAAGAAGTGTTTTAATGTTGTAGCTCTAACTGCTCCATATACTGTTGGCTGCTTTAAACCCTAACAATGCATCATATTTTATCTTTTGCACTTAAAACCTGCTTCTGCAATGTAGTGAGGGTAAAAAGTTCAATTTTTCCCTCAGAAATGTGGTGCAGTAAAAGGAAATAGTATCACAAAATGGAAATTGCAAATAGCAAAAAAATTGAACTCAGTACAGTATTTGTGTGAATGTATTTAGTTACTTTCCACCTTTCAGTCAGTGAGGGAATTATTTCAATAGGTTTGACACTAATGCTTCTCCGGAGGTAGGAATAAGCCAAGAAGCATCATAGTTATTTTAAGATGACTTCAGAGATAATAAAGATTAGGAGACAAAAAGGTTTTTTTTTTTTTTCCTTATCTTTGTTGACTCCACTTGGCTGCATTAGAGATAACATGACATAACAGAGCATTTTTCAAAGTCAAATTACTCCGAAATTTGTCTTGCATCTCCAGCAGAAGATGAAAAACAACAGTTACAACTCCGCTTTGTGCTGAAATGGGTTGTAACAAATAGCTGTCAGAATAGCTACTGTGTCATTTTCAACTCCACGATCCACATCTCAATTATCTCAAAGCTTCAAAATACAGCTCATCTGCTCCCGTTCATGTTTCAGCTGAATATAATTGGTGAAAAAACAGCGAGGGTAATAGCTTTCACCTGCATGTACCTGGTTGGTCTATTTCACGGAGCAAGCAGGTGGTCTTAACATTTTCTAACCTGTATTAATATGTGCCGAAAACAAGTCATTCAAAAATAATCACCTATCAGGAAGTTGAATCATCTACTCAGAGAGTGTAATTTTTTCTCTTTTTTGCAGAATTTTCTTGACTAACAGTTTAAATTTTGTAATTTCCTCAGTCAGAACATGTCTGTCATCCTTAGTATGTGACAATCATTTAGGCCTGTTATCATACTGTGCTGGCACTCTGACAATTCATCTCATTGATTTATAGAGCAGCTGGGGAATCTTTAATGTTATGGCTTCTGCAGACATAGCATTATTAAATACATAGGGAGGCGGGGAAAGAGAGGAGTAGAAGAGGGAGGGAAAACTAATTGAAGTGTGATTACAGTCCCTCTGGGGGCTACAGTTTATTAATATGTCACTTCCAATAAAGGCGCTTGCTATTCAGATTGTGGTTGTCATGGAGACCTCAGTCACTTCCTGCGACGGAGGCAAAGGTTAGAGTGCCAGCAACCACGACTCCTGCTGCACCAAGACAGATCTGGAGCCCATGCCAGCCCCGTCGGTCAGTGTATTTCTTGACTCCTCTGTGGGGAGGGAAGGAGTCGCTGTACCCATTGTATGACAGGAATCGATTTTTCTGACTGAAAATTGATTTTTTTTCCCCCTTGCCACTTCTCAAAAACATATTTGACAGCATCCCTGGACACTAGTGCGGTTATTCTCCAGACAAAATCCATCCACACTTCACAGTCCCATGCACCACACTGTTAAACCACAACTTTGTATACAACTTGTAAGGCAAAAGCTTTTCATTGTGACTATCTATAAAGTGAAAACCAGACTTGTCAAAACACATTTGCTTGCATGAGAAATAATGAGAAAATAATTGTAAATCTATTTGTCATCTATCTATCTAAAAGGAAAAAAAAAAATATATATATATATATGAATATCTTCTTTCTGTCTTTTTTTCTCACATGGATAATGCCATGCAATAGCAAGCAAAGGGAGATAGCTTATTTTCATACAAATTGGTGATAATAATCAGGTAAATCGTAGCTTATCACACAAATCCCCTCTCCTGAACTAAATGACAAATCAACAAAGCGCCCTTTGATTTTCGACTATAGCCCGAGAAGCGTTTCCACAGCTCAGCGATGTTTTGATTTCATTGTCAGCTTGTTTTCCTTCCATCTCTGTCTCGCTGACAGACTGATCCGAGCTGTCACCGCGACGGAAAGTCATATCATAACCCAGGGTTTATTACCTGTGAGCGCGAGGAGGGAGATCATTTCACGTGGAGCGTGAGAGGTTTATTTTTCAATGGGAACACTTCTGCTCATGGCCAACCCGTCGCCTCACTTCATTACGCCCTATTGTGACACTGTTGTATCAAAGACCACATAATAGATCCCTGAAGAGCCTCATTCACTTGAAGCCAGTCAACCTACACATTAACCAACAACAACAAAAAATAAATAAATAAAAAATAAAAGCTACCTTTACAAAGAGGCTGAGAAGCTCTCCATTTGTAACTTCTAGGTGCTGAGAATGAATGCCATTTTCCAAGACATCTCTGACAAGAATCATCTGTATTATGAGACACGAAGCAAGGAAACAGGCGGGCAACTGTACAATTGTTACTGCTGAAATTGTCATATCTGCTATTTTTTTTTTAATCACCTCTCTCCAGAAATTCCCCCTTCATCCTCTTTTGAAATGAGCTCAAATGCATCGGTGAAATATTTGATGAAAACACCCCTCCCTGAGCGCCAAATATAGAGATTACAACGCTTTCTATTCTTGAGCTGTGATTATCCAGGGCTGGTGCTCTGCAACCGAATTAATGGGTCTTTTGCGTTTGTGTTTGCATGTGAGTGGAAGTGTGTTATCACGCCGGCTTTGTGGGTGAAGTCACTTCCTGCTTCTGATTCCAGCCCAACCAGATAAGAGCACCCACTCCAAGCCCCATGGGAGTTCTTCTCACCAGGAAGTGGCACAATGGCCCCACTCCATTAGCTTTCACATTAGATCAGCCTGTCAATCCGTTCCCAGGCATCATCGTTATTGGCTTTTAAGAGTTCATTGTGCTATTTTCTCGCCTGAGCTCGATGCTACCTGTTGATGTCAGCCACTTTGGAAAAGTCATCAGCGTCTTTTTGTTTCTCGGCCAGCTGCGCGCGCCGGGCAACTGTTGTGGTCATCAGGGCTGATAGCTTATTCAGCATGTGTAGGAAGGAAGTGTAATTGCGCTGTGTAAATCATTTGCTGTTGTGGTGACAGACAGGAATGCTTTCAGGCCGATGTTGCTGCCTGTCTGTGCTGTCTACACCTGACCAGCCTCAGGACTGAACCCAGATGAATTTCTTTCTCTCTTTTCCATCTCCTTTTTTCCTCACTTTGTCCTTTGTTGGGGTTTTTTTATGTTTGATGCAATGTATAGGGACTGAGAAACTGTGACAATATGAATAATGGATTTAATTAGAGTGCAATTGTCTTGTGAAGGTTCTCTTACAAAGTACGTGCTTCATTTATAATTTAATTTATAACTGATCCAGTGCAATTGCACTCAGCCTTTAGACATAAAAGAACAAGAAACAAAACATATACAATGTGAAGCCTGATCTGAAGACTTCTTATTTGAATTAAACTGTTTTTGAACTTATATTTTAACTATTCATTCATCACTGTTTAGTTGATTTATCTACTTATTTTATTCTATTCTATTTTAAATGTTTAGTGTTGGTTCTTCATTGCACATCTCTCATTCTCTTTTTATCAAGTCTCTTCACTGTATTGTTATCCATTTTTATCTCTGTTCCTCGACACCATTGTAAATGAAGATCACCGATCCTTGAGTGGTTCTTTCAAGGTGAAATAAAGGTTTGAATTGAACGATGCACCTAATATGAATTGAATAATTCTCTTGAGGCTAAGGCAGTTTGATTGCATTGAGACAAAATGTATGTGGTGCATCTGCTCTGTATGAAATATAGGATAATCCCCTATCCCCCAGTGTAAATGGAGATCTGCATACAGAGTAATATACACCAATTTATAGCTTCTTACAATGACCTGAAGGGGAGAATGCCAGCTCAAAAGCTTTCCCTCCGTGCCCGACCTCTTTAATAGAATCCCTTTCACTACATATATACGAGGCTTATCGATGATCAAGCCTACATTTTAAAACCAGTGACAGGCACATCACTCATCCTGCACATGGCGTCTCATGAATATGTATTGTCAGCTAAGCTTGTTAACATTCCCAATCTAATCCTGACCAGGAAGGTGAACTGCACATGTGGAGCCTTTTACAACCGAGCCAATGGCATAATCAAACAGGGCAGAGAGGGGGTCACCTGGCTGCATGGAGGAGAGGTTGACACCCTTGGTCAGCATGCTGTATTTCTCTCTCAATTGCTCTGACAACGAGTTAGAGTTCCTGAAGGGGTACTTTAATAATTCCCTGTCTCCTCAATGCAAATAAGCACTCAGCAGGCAACAAGCTGTTTATGACTGTCTTGTTTGCCAAGAGATTTATTCTGCATCAATTTATACAGAAACATTTATCACAGCATCTGTCATGGGCAGCTTGAAATGGGAGGCTTGTTATGATGTCAATACTTTAACGGTCTTATTAGTCTGGGGAAGGCATAATTGTAAAACCCCTATAAGGCAGAATTAAATTTAGATCCATCAACATGATTTTTGCCTGAGATGTTTTCCTTGGAAACCCTGCAGCCTTATATGTCTGAACTGGTAAATGCTCACACAGGAAAAAATGGGTCATATTAACGAGCGTGCAAATAGAATAAATGATTCTTCTAGCATATATGAGATATGAAGCAGTGAGACTGATTCAGTTTATGTAGAGCTTGTCTTAATTGCTCCCACGCTACAAAGAAAGCTGGGCTAAATTCTGGATTGGTACAAATTCTATGTGAGAGATGAGTTATGACTCATCAGTCTTGTGAGGCCTATGGAATTTCAATTGATGGAACGGCTAATAGCCATATTAGAGATGCTGGGTGCCTTGATGGTGTCGGTGATGTGTGCTCTCCGTCACTGCAGGCTGTGAAAACAAAGAGAAAAGGTCAAGGTGGCCCACTGAGATGGCCAAAGAGAGCTAAACAACAAAACAAACTCAGTGCAAATAAATAAATAAAATGACAATGAAGTCACCCTAAAGTCACACTATTTGAAGCTACATGCTTAAAGGAATACTCCAACATTTTGAGTGAAATACCCTTTTTTCGACTTACCCAGACTGAGATAAGATGTTTGATACCATTTTCACCTCTGTACGTCCACTGGTTCAGTTCCTATGGGTAGCATTTCGTGTTAGCTTAGCATAAAGACTTGAAATCTACAGGAGTCATTAGCCTAGCTCCGTCAAAGTGAAAAAATAAACCTTACAGCAACTCCAAAGCTGTCTTATTTGCACAATGTATCATGTGTATTTAAAGTCTTGGAATTTATCTGTTCAGCCATTGTGGCTATCACTGCTCTTACTGCTTCCAGAAACATCACTTCTTGATGATTTTTTCCCCCCAGGAGAGATCTACAAGACACCAGGTGTTAACAACAGCAAATGTAAAACCTTCCATGAACTGTGCATAGGTTGAAGCATTATCTTATATCAACCCACAATAAAAATGTAGTGATTATTATTATAATCAATAAACTACTGCAAATACATGATGCATGTATATGGCTTACATGGGATTCACAGACCTTGCTGATGCCATATTGAAGTATATTAGTGGTCAAACAGTTGGCTGTACAGGTGTCGAAAGTACGTAGCCTTGCGTTTTGTAACAGATATCTGTTTAATTACTTAAGTCCTGAAGACGTTGCAGTTTTTGACCTTCTGTCACAATGCATGTACCAAATGATTGAACCCACTAATGATTAGCCTACTGTGCCATCCGTCTGGGTTCTGAACTATAAAAGCCATTTTTAAGAGTCTGTGCATGTTCTTGTGTGTGTCTTTGTGCTGGCGTGTGGGAGTGTTTTTCACACTCATCCTCATGTGAGTGACCTCTCTGTGTCTGTTCCACAGACTGAGCCGTGGTGCTTTGCAGGCGAATCATCATCAATCATGGATGAAAAATTGTCTCTTTTTTTTCCCCCTGTCCCTCCAAGGCACTTGACCTTTCCCAGACTTTTTTTTCTTGGGGATTTCTTCCTACTGTGATATCTTAATAAAAGATAAAGAGATCTTCTTAGCGTTTAGCAAGAAATGCCCTTCAGAAGGTGCGTGTATATATATATATATATATATACACGCACACCAACACTTCATAGTACCTCAAGTGGCATACATTTTAACATCACCCCAGGGGATGTCTACATGTTAAAATGATTCTCCCAGGAGGATCAGATGACAGCTCACAGCAGCATTGGCACGTGTTTTCTATTCATGAAGACACTTGCCTGCGTTGGCCGGCAGAGGAGACGGAAATCTGATTTGACGCTGAAAACAACCAACTTCAAATGATCCCATTAATATCCTAATACAGATCAACCTTAAATGGTTAGGAAATGTCAAGCATATTTGCTCAATAATGCCAGCGCTCTGCAGTAATCAGATGAGGATTAGGTGGCATATAACCATAGCTGTTTGATATACCGACTGCACCATGTCTACACTAAGCCCGTTGGAACAGGTTTCAATTAGTGCCCAAGAACTAATGA
>OMKZ01042424.1:7821-18469 GCA_900302535.1 Neoniphon sammara
ATGAAGACAAACCTTTTAGTTCATCCAAAGTTGGTACTGCTTTTTTCCCTAGAGCCCTTAGATTCATAACTTCTGAAAACAAATTCTGAGTCCTCATCTTTAGTGAAGTCCATAATGAATTAACAGAAAGAAAACCTTTTCACTTCCTGTGTAAGCAAAACAAATAATGAGCCCAGTCTAACAGGAATGGAGATCTTACACCAATCAATTATCAGTTTTATCATTTTTTGTTTATTTCTTTTTTTTATCTATTTCACTACTCCCCTAAACAAGACCGGCAGATTTAGAGGCATGTTATTAAAATAAACCAACTATCCAGTCTTAGAACTGCAACATATTCTTATTTTCTCACTTTAAGGATAATGCTGGTGGTCACTTGTGATTACTTGTATACTAAAACTAGGTGGGTAAACTGACCAAAGTCACTATAGTCCTTTAAATCAGCCAATGATAAGTCTTTAATTTTAGTTACAATTAATTTACATTGCATTTTTTATGAAATACATAAAAAGAGGTACATAATCAACATAGTTTCAATTAAAATGGATTTATCCTTTTTTAGTTGATCTAACATTAAATCAATAGCATCACTCTATCTGGGATATCTGTTCTGTTATATTGTGTGGTCAGTTGCATGGACATTACCATAGTGACTGTGCCAAGACTGTGTGAGTGGGTGGGTGGATATATATCTGATAGGTCTGATGTGTGGGCCAGTGCTGTTTATCAAGACTTACTGAGA
This sequence comes from Neoniphon sammara, assembly GCA_900302535.1. Classification (NCBI taxonomy): domain Eukaryota; kingdom Metazoa; phylum Chordata; class Actinopteri; order Holocentriformes; family Holocentridae; genus Neoniphon; species Neoniphon sammara. Next base: position 8,564 of record OMKZ01042424.1, read on the forward strand.
TTGGCTGAATTTAGCCCCCCAGTCTAAAAGTATGTCACAGAAAAATGGAGGTCAGAAAGTTTTAGAAGGAGGCGTTCAGAAACATCATATGAGGGAAATAGAGAAAGAGAAGTATATAAAAGACATACAGACAGGCATAAAGACATACAACAGAGTGATTTGTAAGTGTATTAATTTTAAAAAATGTAAACAGACATGTAAATATGTAAAAGCATTTGTGTATAAAAGCTTTCCCATTTTTATTTGTTTATCATAATTTGTGAATAAACACTAACATTTTAAATGGATTTTAATATTTTCACACAAACATGTCAATTTGCATAGCTTAACAATATTAACAGTCCTTTCATTTGTGTGAGAATTGGCAAAGTGGCTACAAAAACAAAACTATCAAGCTTCCCCTCTGAGAGGACACTGCCAAAATGGCTGCAAGTGATTCACAGAAAGAAATAGCAGCATTTATTATAATTATAATGTTGATACATATTTATAAGTCAGTTCACATTTCTTCAAATGGAGGATTACAGATACAAATCGCTCTACATTTATGAGTGCAATGTGTTTTTAACATGGACATATATTTATGAGTCGGTGACATTTGTTTTTGCCTCCTTTTGGAACCTTTTCATCTCCATAGAATAATTATTCTTGTCAAGTAAACTAGCTCACAGTGAATTTCTGGGTCACAGAAAGCAGAGAGCACACTGCTCAGCTTGTAATTACAGTGAGTTGAGTGTTGCCTCTCAGCACTGCTGATGATTTTTCGTGTGAATTAGGACATTTTCATTCTAGAATTCTCACTGGAATATGAATAAAGACCAAATTCTACTATTTAAAGCTAATATGCAACTTTTCACCTTACAGGAAAAGTCCACGCTCGGGTGCTCTCACACTGTTACATATCATCAATTTATGATGTTCAGTGTGATCTAGGAGTTATTTTGTGAGGGTTGTTATTTACTATTTTTGGTGTTTCCACTTTCCCTCAGCCTGCATCGTCTACTTCTACTGTGTTAGTGACTTCCTACATTTCCCATAATGACTCTTGACAACCTCCAGAGAACAGCTGTGAACTTCATGCATCCAGCTGTGGATTATGCCTGTACATGGGGAGCTCGACGGTGTTCTGTTTACTTGAGAAAATGCAAAAGTTGTAACCTTCACTCTAAACAAATCTGACATGGCTGCATTATGGTCTATTGTGGAAACTGTTAGTGGAGAAATTAGCATCCCTTCCTGTTCAAGAATGGATTTCTCCTTGTTTTCCTACCTTCAAGTGCTATTTGGAAGCTCTTATTTGCCACGTCTGAACTCCTGCCTTGACTGGCATTCAAGTGCTTTGGTCAGAAATACATGGTAACAATAGGAATCTGATTGAAAGAAAAAAAGGATCAAGAGAGAAATCTATGGCATCTCAGTTGAAGGGGATGCTCTTCTCTGTTGAGGCCCTACTTTGTGATTCAGGCTGATGAGATGAGGGTATTTGTACATAAAAATATTACCTTGTGCAGCTGTAATAGATGTTTGCTCTATCTCTCCACCTCCTTGTCCTGCTCTCTCCCAGGAGAAGTCCAGAGTTGTACCGGTCCGATCCTCTTCACAGTATGGCCAGCGCCCACCTCCAGTCCTTTACCAGCCGGGCCGGCAGTATGTCCGCATGGCTCGTATGAAATCTGAATTTTTCAAGAAAAATGGAATCATCTGGACTGTGGCTGAGGGATACGGATCAGTGGTTCCTGTCTGAAACCTCAAGTATCAAATTATGAGAAGTGAGAATTTGCTATCACTGAATATACTGAGGGAAATGGCAGTGTTGTTGTGTAATGACTGCATGGATTTATTCAGAAGACACTTAAAGATTATATAGTAAAAGTAATTAGATAGATAGATAGATAGATAGATAGATAGATAGATAGATAGATAGATAGATAGAGATAGAGATAGATAGATAGATAGATATAGATATATGTTTTAAGTGAAAAGTCGTGTCTGCCAAAAATCTCAAAAGAATGAATCAAAAACTATGGAGTAGGGGACATTTTCTATCTGACAGTATGAACTTCATTTAAAAGTTTTTGACCTGAAATCCATATCACAATATATTGACACATTTTCCTAGATAATAATGATAGACAAAATGATAATTAGTTTATACTTTTTATTTGGGCGCACAAATATTGCATTCTCCATCAGTGTTAGTGTCATTAGCACTGGCCAAACATCAGCTTTGCTAGCTGAATCTAGTCATAACAAAATAGGAATCAAGGAAAAATAGGAAAAACAACTCACCTCTGATGACTCATTTTACACTTTGGCAGTTTCACATCACCTGTCTGTATACTGTACATAATTGTTTTCTCTCAGGGCCACCAAAGTGATCGGGTTTCACAGTAAAGGAACATGCATTATGGATTGCACTGGAGGAATATATCTTCCAAACATATCAACATGTGGAAAATAAGGGTGGTAAAAGATTTGTAGGGTTGGTTTGGTTCCATTTTTGGTGTTCCACCCAGCCCCATTATGTATATCCAAAAACTCCTGTCTCCTGTGGATTAACAGTGCCTCAGCTCCATATTGCACATCAAAGATCAGAACCTTGGTTTTATGGTTTCTATATTTGGGAAATGTTATTTTTATTTTTATTTATATTTAGAAACTTGCTGGGCTGTCCAAGATCATACATAGGTATGTGAATTCTTAACCTGAGTGGTATTCTCCTTTAAGTGCTCCCATAGGTGTGTTGAATATACTGTGGACATAGCTACTGGACTTAAGTTGTCAAATGGATCAAAGGAAAAAGGCAGTTGTTTTGGTGATAATTTGAATTTCCCTTGTTTTGAAGTGTACTTTTGTGTATTTTATGTTTTGGGCAAAGTACTCACACACTAATTAAAAAATCCAAAAGAGGCCAGCTGATTCAAAGAAAGGACCAACAATTATTTACATAATGTACAAAGTTACAAAGAAGTGCAAGGACTATTAAAGCACAGAGCAGAACAAGTTTTGGTTAGTGGACCTGAGGAAAATTTACTACTGTATATTGCCTTTAATTAAAGGTGCACTACGTAAAATTGCATTGACGTAAAGATCCTTTAGTCTCAACTGACAGTGACAGTGTCCATTGAGTCTAAAGGGTGGTGAGAACCACATAGACTCAAACTTCAAATACTCTGCTTATTCCCTATTTTTGTCAGTTCAGTCTAAAGGGTTCTAACCTCAATCAATACTCAATTTTGCATAATGTATCTTTAATTGTTTTTTTCCCCCTGAGCCCCTGCCCTAGAGGGGTTCCTCTTCCATATAGTCATCCTTCTAGTCTGCTCTGTAACTGGATCATTGGACTCTGTCATGTTAGCCTATAGCTGGTTTGAATAATTGAATACAACCATTGTATATGATCAGGCGTGGCTTCCACCTCTCAGAACTGGTAACAGTCTACTGACCAAAATGTTTTCTCTTGTGCATTTTTTTGCCACTGTTATTCAAGTCGCTTATGTAAATAAATGAGAGTCATTTTTTCTGCATCAGTTGGCCTCTTTTGGATTTCTGCCTTTTTTTTTGTTGGTGTGTGATTTCTTGTTGGATTCTTGTTGTTTTTGAACCCACGCACCAGAGACAACGCTCCTAAATTACAGGGTTTTTCCTTAGAGTGCAGACATCTCTCACTCGCTCTCCCTGTGTATTTTTGGAGCAATGAAAAGTCTACTTCAGTTTTACATCTACAGTGTTTATTCAAAAGGACTCCACTTGGAGCTATAAAACATGATCGTGTTTCAGCAGGAGAAACTGTTAAAAAAGTAAAAATGAAAATGTTGAGATATAAGGTAAAATGTGTGAGGTTAGTATTTGTAGTATCAGCTTCCTTTTGAGACACTTTAAACATCAGATTCTTCCTCAGATTTCTCTGCCAGGCTTTTAATGTTGTATACCTCTGTATTTCAGCTGGATAGCAATTTATTTATCCATATCCATGTATTTGCTTTAAGGATCATTTCAGACTGCTCAAATTTTATTTAAAAAAAAAACTACCACTTCAAACACCAAGCTTTGAGAAAATATGCTGATTTAGAAGCAGCAGGTGTAGTACAGAAGGTGGAAAGCTGCTCACACACCCAAAGGTCTCTCCAGTGAACCTGCTTTTTATTACAGTAACTATATGCACCAGTCATTATTACTGGTGGGAGAAAAGAGGGCATATACAAGAGATATATAGCACAGGGGAGAAATAAATGGCTGAAAAGCACCCACTTCAATGTGAATGTATTATCAATGTTAAATATTATGTATTTAATATCAAGTTATATTAACATATACTGTATTTTTAAGGCTATGATAGATGTGGAAATATACAGCCAGAGACCATTGCTGGTAGTGCATTCTGTCCTGTTTGGTGGATACAGTAAATATGATTGCCCAGTTAAAACCTGCATTATACTGTGTTTAGTCATTATGTCTCTATTGTCTGCACATGCAGTGGACCCTCACAGTACAATAAGTCTTTTTATGGTACATGTGTATTTAGAGCCACAGAACAAAGACACAAAGAGAAATGAAACTTATATACAAATGTTTAATGAATAACAAAATGATGGCAGTGAAAATTTACATACTGTTGGTTTGGTTCCAGATGGATTTAAAAAAAAAAAAAATCCAGTTTGCACCTTGAATCTTCCGTCTGAGTCCGCCTACTCTTCAGTGGGACAGAAACACAGCTCTGAAGCTATAATTACAATTCACAGATTTTGGCAAACTACCCATCACACTGGCGATTTGTTGGCATCAAACGCCGTATATGACAATAAACTACTGTAACGTCTGTTTAGAATAAAATGGAACAGACCGGCTCATAGTGCCAACCAGGCACCCATTTAAAAAAAAAAAAAAAAAAAAAAAAAACACAGCTCAGCAGGCAGCTCAGTTCGCTTGAAATATAAGGCTCTGAAGCACTGCAACACTGGCATGGTTAATTATCTCCGCACCACTACTACTGTACAGGTGGGTGACTGCAGTCCTTGAGAGCTACACTGTCCTCTGGTTTCAACAAACCTCTCTTTAGTCAGGCACTCCTTTCCACAGCGAAGAGACTCCATTGAGCAAAGTCCTTGACACACTCCTGGCATGAAAACAGTATCAGTAGTGCAGCGTTGAAGGACTGTAGCGCCGAACATCAGCCCTGATTTACATTGTGTTGCTAAGGAAGGAGGGATGTGGGTCCCCAACAGTAGACTATCACCCGTACCGCTGGCTTCTGGGAATGGTGTTGTAGTCACAGAGCATGGCAAATCACTTCTACAGCCGCCTCATGTGCGGGGTTGTATTTTCAAGTCTGTCTGTTTTGTGTGTGTGTGAGTGTGTGTCTGTGTGTGTGTGTGTGTGTGTGTGGCACGCTCAAGGCATCACGGTCCCTTGTGATAGAGATCGGGTCATCTCTGTGTGAACAAAGTAGGTCTTCAGCTCTCCTTTGCCCTTCACGTTGATGATGCCTCGACATGAACATATGTACCCCAGCGCTGAGAGGATGTGACTCGTCTCCTCCGTTACCTGGATGGAGAATTATAAATGTAGTTTCAGGTGAATTCATAATGAAATCAGGCAGAAGAAACGCGATTAAACCAAAATGCTTGCTTAAGATATGCAGTCCCACCTGTATTTTCCCCAGTACCCCTGTGGTCTCCATCCTGCTGGCTACGTTCACACTGTTCCCCCAAATGTCATACTGAGGTTTCTGTGCCCCGATGACCCCCGCGATGACCGGTCCGTGGTTTATCCCTAATGACACAGACAGAAAAATCACAAGCGTGCACCGAAATGCGGCTCTTAAAGTAAATTAACCGCGTTTGTGGGCACGTGAGTCGCGATCAAATGCTCTCACCGACTCTGAGTCTGAAGTCGTTGAAGGAGTGCTTGTTGATGACGTCCAGCTTCCCGACCAGAGCGAAGGCAAACTCCACCATGGTGCCTATGTGCATGTACTGTCTGTCATGTTCCTGTAGAAATGCAGAGGGGGAGAAAATGAGTTGCGAAGTGAAAGGTGCTTCAGTATGTGTAACATGTTCAAACACTGATGTACTGTTTTACTGTCAACTGTGATAGCTTTGTATAACTATTCTAAACAAATGAAACCATAATGGAGATGAGTGGAGTTGCCAGTGGTACTGTTAGTGCTTCTCAAAATTGCCCATAAACACCTCTTGCATCCTGTTGCAAAGAGGATCTTTGCTTCTTGGGCCAAAGGTTTTTTCTTTGCCTTTGCTCAATTAGATGAACATGCTGGAAGTGATATTTCCACTGGCCTTTTGCTCCTACCACCATCTGTCACTGCGAGAAACTCAAAATTTCAGCTTCTTTTGCAGAGGAAGAACAGCGCCTTCCTCCTGTTTTGTGTAAGTAACACAACAAAGTAGGCCGAGAGTTTTCTCAATGATGGTCTCATTTGTTTACAGTAATTACAATAATGTCTAAAATTCATGAAATATTGGTGTTGCTACAACTTGTGTGGGTAGTGCCTTAAAGGTGCTACCCACACAAGTTGTAGCATTTTAACATCAACAAATGCACAATCCTACTCCAAATGCATAACAACAAAACATTCTTTGATGCTTTTGCTTCATCCTGTTTTTGACACTAAATGAAAAATGACAGCTTTACTGAATATGATCTTAGCCTGCCAAAATACTTTTGGCAGCCTAAAATCAGTGGACCGTGTGCAGAAAGAGCTGCTATGCTTTGCCTGGTCATTGATTATGGCAGGACATAAACTCAAATTAAATCTGACAGTTTGAACTTTAATCTCATACTCATTGAGTCACTTCGTATCTAATGTGAGGGAAACATTAAGCAACGTGTGGCCGTCAGAGTACGTCTGCACCTCACTGCACCTAATGGATGAAGTAAGGAGTGCGTGTGCATGTGTCTGTGTGCGCACAAATGTGTGTGTGTGTGTGTGTGTGTGTGTGTAAATTTGTGCATGTATATAGCAGCGTGCCTGTGTGCACTCTGGCCCCGGTGATGCGTTGAGTCCTGTTGCTGCCATGTAGGTGCTACCAATGGTCTTTATCTTCTCCACCCCACTGAATTTGGGTTTGGACAGCAGCTGGAGATGCATAGGGAATAAAGCACAAAACATTAGCTACAATAACACCAGCTATCGGTCAAATATAGGCAGACTTCCCTGCTTCTCCTACCATTTTGGCACATAACTGCCATAAAGTGTTCTTGACTAAAATAGCTATTTGTCTGGTGAATTAGTAAAAAATTCTGTTTGGAATCCACCAGCCATTCCCCTGTCAAGATGGAAAAAAAAAAAACATCCAAACTGTTAATGATCCAGGATATGAATCAGGATATGAAAATAAAAACAGCTTACCTCATCAAAGTCTGCTATGATCTCGTTGAGAAGGCGTAGACACTCCAGCCCTTCCTTATTGACATCGGACTCCGTGTAAAACTCTTTGAAGTCGGGGATGGAGGCGAACATAACACACACCGACTCATATGACTGATGATATAGATCCTGATTAAACAGAGCAGATACAGCAAATAGAGGATATGGGTTGGATGTGTTGTTCTGGTTGAGCGCCGATGAAGTGAAGCTACAGAGAAATGGCAGATACAAATCAGCGGAAATCAGCAGATACAATCGCTTTTTTGACCACAGACTCCTGACCTATGACCGGAACACTTAACACTGAACAATGATATTCACTGTTCAAGCAAATGAGATAAGATGACACTTTAATGAGCGCGTTTTGTAGAAATCGGGTCATTGCAGCTGCAAAATAGTGACTGCATACATCACAAAAATAGGTTATGAATAGAGCAAATGGCAGGTTGTGAACATAACAATTTTACAAGATTAGAACATAAGCATGCAAATAGGCAGCATGAATTACAGCAACTGTGCCATCCAAAATAACAGCAGCAGAGCATACTGAAATACAGACAATTAATAAAAAACACGATATGAAACTACAGAGAATATGAAATTTATGCAATGTCAAGATCCATGCATTGAATAACAAATGAGAAAATGAGAACACGATGAAAAAGACATGAATTACAGCATAGCCAGAATACATACACTGTTCAATTTATGAAGTATTTTCAATTTATAACAAATTATTCTCTCACCTCATTCTTCCAGTTGCGTCCCAGGAAGTGTTCGGCGACGTGGGCCGGCAAAACGTTCTCCAGCAGAACCCGGTTGAGGTTCTCCATGGTCTCGATCTCCTCGCACTCCCTCTTGAACTTGTCCCTCCACAGGAAGTCTAACCTACAGTAATATTCATTCTGTTACAGGAGGACACAGAGTAAAGAGATACCTGCGTCATTCACGCCCTCCGTTCTGCTCCAGGGCTGCAGGACGCAGCAGCAACGTCCACCAACAAAGCATTGAGAAAGAACAAATATCTGACAAACAAAGTGAAAAGTGATTATTTGCAGCTCACAGATAAATGACGGTATTTGATTTTTGTGTCATGGATTCAATCATAGACTGTAAGTCGATAGGAGAAGCCACAAAAGTGTTTGCATCAGCCTGCTGTAGTCCTCCAGCTAAATTGGTATTCGTCCATGCTATGAGATTGCCTCTCTGAGATGGGCTGCTGGTCTTCTGCTCTAATCATTGCCGCCAAATGGAAACTTTATAGGATTTCTGGGCAAACCTAACCAACTGAAACTAAAGGGCATGCTTTGTATTCATAGAAAATTAATGTCCCAATAAGATGACAATGAAACAGCGCGAGGAGCTGCTTTCATCGCTCAAGGAAAAAAAAGTAAGCAGACAGGACTGTTTTGCATAAAAGATAGCTACTGCTTTTTCATTGGGTATTCATGCTCGGAGGAATTCTAAACACATCTAAATATGTCAGCAAGTCTTGTCTATAGGGGTCAAAACGCCCCAGGGGTGTGTGTGTGTGTGTACATCAGATGGGGTCCCCTGAATGTGCCTTCATTACGCCTATATATACATGAAAGCTGCAGGCTACCTGTGGGCTGCTACCTACAGAGGTTGTATAAAAGTGAGTGTGAGAAGATGCATTACTGTGCCGCCAGTCTCCAGTGAGATATATTTCAAGATGTGTGTGCTGAGCGGTCTAGATGATGTATGTATGTGTATGGCAGATCTCTCCCTGGAGAGCACAGTGTGGCGGTGATGATGCCGGGGCTCCTACAGTGTGTGTTGCTCTCCACTGACATGCTGATAGCCTGAGGTTGAGTCAAGAGTGGAGACGAGCTGCCAAACAACTCTCTTAGGATGGGCGGTCTGTGGCATTCGTTTGTATGTGTGTGTATATGTGCGTGTGACTGACGGCTTCTCTCCTTGAGGAAGGAACTCCACTACCTCCAGTGCTCCAGTAAGTAGGCCAGGAGAGGGGAAGATCATTCCAGATGCTGTTTAGAAACCAGCTAACAAGGTTGTAAATGAGCCTCGCTCCAACGCGCGTCTGCTCACGAGGGATGAATTACAGCGCTCTCTAACCTGCTTTCTCCTCCCTCTGACTAAATAGCTGGGAACAGGCTCATTAGGATTAAGAATGGGATTCTGCAAAGCAAATTTGTTAATAGTGGGTAAGAGCAAGTGAAATGGATGCTCTCAAGATTAGTGCCCTTGTATCCAGCGATATGATTTCCGTACTTTTGCTCCTCTGCCAAAACAGGAGGGCTATGGGTACCACAAATTTTCCTTACTTTTCGCTCTGTTATTTAGTTATTTTGATGATAACTGATGAAGCATTTTATTCCGCTAATTTACAGAGGTGAAAACACCCCTGGGGCTCTTCCAAACAACATCCGGAAGGATGAACGCAATTACCCTCGGAGGACCTTCATGAGAGCGCAGCCATGAATAGGATATGACAGTAATGAAGAGTTTTACACAACAAAGTTGTGTTTCCAAAACAA
>OMKZ01042428.1:15769-29586 GCA_900302535.1 Neoniphon sammara
GTTTAAGGTGTTTGTGTGTGTGTGTGTGTGTGTGTGTGCGTGTGCGTGTGCGTGTGCGTGTGCGTGTGCGTGTGCGTGTGCGTGTGCGTGTGCGTGTGCGTTTGATTGTTTTTGTTTTCCTTGAATGGACCCCTTAACTGAAAAAGCACAGAAGGAAAATCCCCCTCTGTTCAAATTAGTGCTAGCAGTGGTGATCTTCTCCAGTGGTCTGCTTTCACATTCCGGCAGTGTGAACTTGTTTTGAGTGGGTACACAGATAAGTGAGACATGATGAGAAAAGAAGAAGTGATAAAAAGAACAATAGACAAATAGCCAAGAAGGGGGTGATAGCAGCAACCTGAGATAGAACTTTACTGCCCCCCTCTGGTGGCAAAATGACTTACACCATTTACAATGAACCACTAGTAATCAGAAAGATAAACTTGCCTTGGATATGACCATGCAATCATTGGGTTTGTGAGTTGCTTTTGCAAATTATCTAATTTCCAAAAGTACTAAAAAATAAAGTTTATTTTATTTAATTTATTTCATTTCATTGCTGCATTTTGCTGAAATCTACCTGCCAGTAATACCTGTCAGTCCTTTAGCTGCACAATACTTACCAAACGCTTAAGTGCCTTTCATTAACATGCTCACATGACGGCAGGCTTGCTTTGGCTGGTATTGAAAATCAATCTTCTTTTATAAAAAAATTCTTCGCTTTTAGCTGGAGGTCTGAAAATGAGAAAAAGGGCTCTGTAACATTAGAATATCTCTGAAAACCCTAAGCACTATAGCAATGTCTCCTAGCAACCAAAGAAAAGGTTGGCAGTGCAGAGAGGTGACATTATCCCAAACCATCTGTACACGTGAGTATATGTATGTCCACTATCTAGCTGAGAGGAATGTGTGTCTGTAGCACGCAGATGTGCCCTTTTGTCTGACTTTTTGGTTTGGTGAGATTGTCGTCCATAAGATCAGTCATACAACAACAAAATAAATTGTTTAAATTATGTATTCTGCTGACTTTACTGCAGCTGCACTTTTTCTCATCCAATAATCAATATGTTCTGTTCTATTCTATTCTATTCTATTCTATGATGTTCTTCACTGTTTCGTTCTGTTCTATATACACAGTTGCTATTTTGATAAAATACTGACAGATAGAAAACTGTATACTGCTTCCTTTCCACTTGTAACATGTTATACTTCAGGGATGCACGTGATCACTCCCTAACTAGATTTGAATTGAGTTGTTCATCTCCCTCAGTTCAATCCAGAAAATAATAAGGTGCAATGCTTTGTTCCCATTTCATCTGACACAGGAGGTGTAATATGTGAGGGATATAGCTGGCATGCTAAATCATCCTCTTCTGAAGAGAAAGATTCTGCAAGAGAAAGATTTAATTAGATTTCCTTCTTTTAGCTGCGTGCTAGTGTCTCCATTACAACCTATTAGGAACACATAAAAGTAGATGCACTCTTGAAAGGCATTACAGCATAATTGGAGTTGCAGAGTCCTCTCTAATCTAGACTCCACCTCTGCGGTTCTCAGGAACCCCTGAGAACTGCAGGAACCCCCAACTCCACACCCACACAACACACAAATTAAAAAAATACACAGACAAACACACACACACACACATACTCCCTTACACCACCTCAGCCCAGGGTGACATGCATATTTTATAGACAACCTTTCACTCCGATTCCAGTGCTGAACCCAAGGGGACATTATGGTTAAAAGTCACATCGACTGGGTAAACATTTTTCCTCCAGGCTGCCAAGAACTCAGCAGGATAGGTGATAACTTCCATCAGTGTTAATCTTGCCGTTTCATCGGATCATACAGGGGATGTGGAGTAAGTACTGTGCATGAAACAGCACTCCAAAGGGATCATGTTCTCTGTGAGTTCTGATATTAAATATTGATCATTAAATGTTGATCAATAATAAAAAACTGAAAAATAGTTTGTGCTGCAGCAGTTGGAGTCTGATGGAAATGGATCAGAGCCTGTGGAAGTTTGACACCTGAGCTTAAGGCTTTAATTATGAATTTGCTTCAGACTATATAATAGAGCTGTGTGTTCCAAAACAACATATCGCCAATAACAGATATGGATAGGTTGGCCCAAGGCTCAACTCCCCTGTGTTTCCCAGTGTTCCTAGCAACACTGTTCCACACTGGGTCCTCAGGGAGAGCTATGACCATGCGTGACGTCATCATTGCCCATAATGAGGCTAGATCTGGCTGTGGAAGCCCCAGGAGAGGGATAACCAGAGGGGACATATGGATCTACTTTGAAATTCACTCCCAAAGGTACTGGATGTCAACTGACAAATGCCCCCAACAAACTTAAAACTCCACTTTTTTTTTCCCCCCACACGAAGTTCAAACGCCTTATTATGATTACAAAAGGAAATGTCACTTTGCCCGCTATATGGTTTCTCTGGTCATATGCAGTCCAGACTGCGTTTATAGAAAAAAACATCTTCCCAGTGGCTGAAAATAGGCCCATCAGCCATTTTGCACAGAGTATAATTGGATTGTGTGGAACAATGTGGCATGATTAGTTATTGGACACAGAACATATTTGTTCAATTCTTTTATACCCATTGAGCAAACAAATTATATGCTGCAGAACAACTTTTGAGTCCTGAATTAGGCTGTATCAGATATATAGTACTTAAGCTATTTTTTGAAAATGACAGTGTTAAAATAATGATCTGTATTATTTTCATATAAATGCTTTTCTCTATCACCAAATGATGTGACACAATAGTCATTCAAGCTGTACAGAGTTCATTAATTGTTCACATTTAATATTCTTAACACCTGATTGAAGTCTTATAAGAAATGGAACAATGGAAACAATTGGAAACAATAGAAACAATTAGAAACAATAGAAACAATTCAGTAATCACCATGACCAATAGCTACCACGACTTAGAAAAGAACACTGGTAACAACAGAAACAGATGCTTCGTTTACAGAGAATCTAATGATTCTAATGATCTTATCCAGTAGTGTGACCAATGCCGGTCACACTATTTGATTGCCAAGTGATTTCTGGGAAGTTGGGAAGTGCGGTGCAAAAACACCACAGCAATGGCTGCTTATTACCAAAGTTAAGTTACTCGTATCACTTTTAGGTCACTGACAGGGCCTTGTAAATACTTGCCATAACATTTTAGGATTTTATGAAGGAACTGACTCCTACAATAAAACCATACAGTATGGATAACAAAGCATATAAATAAATGCAAATCGAATAATGTAGCTTGTACATCTTGTAACAGAGATGAAGAATTGCGTCCACTACTTCAAAAAACTAGTCCACCATACAATTACCACTGAAGGCACCGATTAACTAGAGACTAGAAAAAAAATATATTTCTGCACTGCAAGAAGGAAGTGTTGCAATTATTTCCTCCTCTGCTGAAATTGACTTTAGAATGAATAGCTCAAATAGATCCAGTGGGGAACTTTTGCAAATAAAGATCCCATTTACTTATGCTCAAATTTTATCTCCAACTAATGATAGTGTTTACTGAAATAATTATTGAACAAAGTTGTTATCATTACTTTTGGCAAAATTTGCATCAAATCTCAAACCAAATGTACAAAAGGCATGGCTTCACTTTTATGTGGATGATTTGGTCATTTATTGCCTGGCCCTTTCAATTAGCATTTACAGAAGCTAAAATTGAGATTGCAGTTTTACACCAGAAACAAATATTGTCTTCTCTTTTGATGCAAGTAAAAAACATGTTTTTATCCTTACTTGAATAGCGTTGCTTGCTGAATGCATCAGTTCAGGGCCTGTGGTTTTGTTTATCATGGTGCATTGTAACAAAAAACTGCAAATTTTTGAGTCACCGCTGTACCTTGTATTCTATGGGCAGATGGACTTCACTGCTCATGCACAGACTCAGTCACTGGCTAATGTTCATCTAAATAGCCATCTTGGGGAAGCTTCAGTCTTATCTCTGGGTTTAAATGACTCAGATTTGTGGAGCATGCTATTGTCTGAGCTGAGGTCCCTAGACTCTTGTTTATTTGCTGTTCCCAAAGTTTGAACTGAGTTAGGGAAAAAAAGCATTTATGTTCACAGCCCCCTCTTTGTGTGTGCTTTGTGAAAGCACCTGAAACTGAGAGACATAACAACTCTTAGCCAGCCATCAGGAAATTCTCTTTTCTTTTGGAACCAGTCAGCGTATTTAATGAGATGCTTCTTACAATGTAATATTTTGCCTATTTCACCATTCTTTCTCCTCTCAATCTCTGTCTAACTCTCATTTCCTCTTCCCTTCCCTGTCTCCCCACCTCCGTCTTTCATTTTTCCCTTTCTGTCCTTTTCATGTTTTTATGTGACGCATGCAACATTTGTTCAACCTAACATTTGAGATGACTTAGATACTGTTTCACATACTATTGAAAAGCTGAGTAATGAGGTTTTCTACATATATATAATCTAGATGCATGAAATAAATAAAGAAAGAGAAAGAAAGAAAGAAAATCTTGTTAAAAAAAAATCAATGGAGGCCCAAAAAGAAAGTTTGGTTTTTTTTTTTGCTCTTTATTGCCATTGTTTGATGAGTTCTTCTCATTGCACAGGAAAATCCTTTGCCACAGTTCTTTTGACAAACACTAATGCAGACAATCTACTGTAAGCATGAGCTCTTACAAAAAGATTCATCCTGTTCCAGTGACAGCATGACGTCTTGGAAAGACTCCGTGTGCTTTACTGCTATGTGACTTTCTTGACAGGAACTCATCAAATCAATATTCCCTGAGGAACGAGGGTGTTGAAGGCATCTCCCTCTCCCTCCCCCTCTCTCTCTCTCTATCTCTTTGTGGAATATTCCATTAAGCAGAGATGTGAGATCTCAAGGACAGCTGGGCACAGCCAACCAGCTGTGAGAGAAATTAAATGGACTCTCCTCACCAATCAATATCCCACTGTGTGGAGATCATAGAAGGTTCTTGGGGTGAACAGTGGAGTGTTTATCTGACATGACATTGTCCTCAGAGCTCAAAGGGTCATCACATTCTCTGTTTCAGCAAACTTTGGCCAAAATGCTCCAGACTTGCTAAATCAGCCTTTTTCACATCTGTCTCGTGGGTGACCTACAAGGAGGTCATCTACAAGGCAGACAAATTCCTCACAGCCAATAAATTTATTAATAGACATCAGAAACCCAAACCCCTTTTAACAAAAAAAAAATAAAAAAAAAATGACACTTTCAGGGTAGATTGATTTTCAGTCTTAAGTATAATTAATCCCTCTCCTTGTAGAAAAGTTCAATGAAAACTGGTGAGAGAATTGCCAGTTTTGTTGCCAGTGAGGAGAAGTGATTATGCATCTTGGCTTCTCTGTGTAACATAATCGAGTATCTCAATGGCCTGAATGTGAAACTGCAAGGACATTAGGACACAAACTGCCAGCAACAAATATGGAGAGTGCAGTGAGAGTCTTCCAAACAAAACTACATTAGTGGGAGAGCAGATGCAACAAGACAACTTTGCTCATTGTGACTTGTTAGTCAGCCACTAATTTCCCAAGAGCAGTATGTGAGCACAAATTAAACACAGCACAACCCTAAAGCAGAATTAAGCAGATTCCTGGTCTTGATGCTCAGAAAGTCAGTCTGTAAATTTTTACAAATACATTTGCAGTTGTTGTAGACGGGATCCAGGAGTTCTGGGAAACGGAAATAAATTATTGTTTGACAATACACTGAAGAACAAGTTTGAATGTGTGTAAGAGAGTTTGCCTTTTCATCCCAGATGTGATACTACAGCTCCACCCTCAGGCTCTCCTCATGCTTTAAATCTCTTATTTGTGTGACTAAATGTTCTCCATAATAAAGATCAGCATGTCGTCCCACACATCCTACCTAACAGGCAAAAAAATCTTATTTTCTTTCTAAGCAGCAACACTTTTTAATAGCTGCACGCTGAAGCTAGCTGGTCCTGCATCAAAAAAGTGTCCAGTGAGAGTAAATGCAGCCATCATATTAAAGGGTTATTCCGGTATTTTTGAACCTGGGCCCTTTTTCCCCTCTATGTGGGTCTAAAGGATTAATAGGAACCAAAAAGTTTTGGAGTCGGTCCAGTATTGAGCAAGAATGCTATAACCGGCAACCGCTAAACACAGCTGTAATGTAATCCGATGGAGCAACCTCTCTGTGTCAAAGTGTGTCCACTAAGAGTGCTTGTTTTGCCACTGAAAAGCTCAGATTATTAATATAAGAATCATATAATAATGTATATCTTATTACAATAATTGGAGCCTTGGCAAAACAAGCACTTTTGCCAAGGTTATGATGTCCTCTCCTTCTGTGTGGTCTTTACCTACCATGATCTTGGACAAGATAAGTGCAGAGTTTTGAACCTACTGTCATATCTAGAAATGGCACTGAACAGATTATGTACCATTTTACAGTAGGAAAAAGCAGAAAATGAACCGGACTATTAATGTGAACCAGCGGGCTCCTACACCCTCATCTGCCTCGTAATTGTTGTGCATGAAACTATAGGACCCTCCTTTTCTTGACCACTAACTATGAGTTTGCACACATGACAACCCTCATGTATTTGGAGGTGACATAACGTGACACATAAGTGACATAACCCCTTCCGAATGTGTACTTTGGTATTTTGACCGCTGAATCGGTTTTGGCTGATAAATATCAGTTTCACAAGCTCCTCTGAGGATATGATGCATAGTGAAAAGGACAATAGACAAACTGATTGTTAAAACTGACCTTTGCAGCATAATTAATCAAAAGCTGCCCCTGTGCTACCTTTCCCTCCATCAAACACAACAAAGAAAAAAGGAAGCTCCACCGAGTCTCTTCTGCCCAGTACAGCAGCAATTCTAAATGAGTTATGCCAACTATAACACTTAATGTCTCCCCTGAGACATTAAACTTCATATGGGAGCTCACCTTTTAGGAAAATATACCGAGGATGGTAAGTTTTTAGTGTAGCGAACATTGAAAAGTTTATAATGACTGCAAATGCTGACAGTGCATCTCGATGCAACAATTCACTCTGCTGAATATGAAGTACAGATTCCTCCAAAGAGTGTAGTTCCTGGTTTTCTTGGGCTATGGGTTAAAGTAGCCGTATAATTTCATGGTCCTGGGTCCCAAAGCTAGAGGCTACATTTTACAACATTTCCTGTAGTACATTTTACAACCTGTCTTGGACTTCAAAAGTTTAAACTACCCTGCATTAGGATAAACATAGCCGAGTTTGAAAATATAATAGAAAAGTTATTTATAGTATGCAGTCCTTCAACAATGATTGTTCCGTAAGACATTATCTCTCCTGAGTGCTGAAGCATGCAGGGTGCTGGGCTGTTCAGGCTTTGTCGTCATTAAGATATTTTAAGGCAGCCTGGGAAAGTGATTAATTACTTAGTAGGAAGGAAAATGGTGCAGAATTACTGACTCTTCCATTGTAGTGAATCCCAAATAGAACTTAGCCAGAGAACAAGGCTAGCTCTGCTATAGTATATTCTTACACTGTTGATTTATTAAACTGCAGTGAAAAAACACTTACCTCATTGGAAAATCAGTGAGAATCTTTTATGAAAATACTAGTAGAGAAATAAAGAGGCCACAAAAACTTTTGGTAAACCTTAATCCCTGGCGGAAAGTTGTTTTGAGCTTCAAGTGGCAAACAGCTTGTGCGACAGTGAGGAAAGAGGGAGGGAATAAAGAGATGGAGGGGGAATAGGAGGGAGGATGTGTGTGATAATGACAACATCAAAACAACTCATATAAATATATGCTTAAGTTGGTTCTTAGGATAAGGCCTGCTGTAAATCATGGCATTTCACAATTTCTAATTGATTCTTCTGAGGTTTTACACTGCAGACACTGTTATTGCAACACGGCATAGATATAAAGTTATTATGAAAGAATCAATCTGATATATGTCATCCCAATACGTTATGACTGTCAGAGGGCTTGTAGCAAATGATTCATGCAAGCAGAACCCTTTATATAGTCTCCTCTAACAGAATATATAAAAATGTTCAGACAAATGCAAATGAAGTAACGACAATAAATGACAAGAGCATTCAAGCCGGTATTTGATTTTTATGCATATGGATCCAGGCCCCCAGATTAGTGCAATGTATTTTTTCCTCTGTCTGTTCTCATTTTCACAAGTGATGCTGCCTCTATTGTCTATGGCTGTTTTGAATGGGTGCAGAGGCCCATTCATGATAGATTACACAGCGATGCAAAAACTGAGGTGATAGATGAAGTAAATTGTTTTTGTCCTTACACTGGTATACACTGCCATCTTGTGGTGCACACCAGAAAAGCTGCTTAAAGATAACATAGCTAGAAGGCTCATATACTGGGCAAGAGTTTATTAGGAAGGGATGGGCCACATACACTGTAGGCACTTTTGATCTTTTATAATTTGAGTTTGGGGAAATAATTAAACAGGTAATTGGTAGCATTTAGTGTTACTGTTGCTTTTGAATAGAAATGACATTATCATACTATATGTTCCTAAGACAACAGACCAAAGCAAGCAAAATATATGTGTGAAAGCACCATGCGGCTTGTTCTTAAATGTTGGAAAAGCTCAAAAGCTCTAGCATTCAAAGAATAGTTGTATATGTTGGAGACAAAAATAAAATAAAACCCTACATGGGAATATTTTCCCTTTTCAGTGTGGTGATACTATATTGTACATGCGTACATATACAGGCATTTTTATGTTTTGTGGGTGATTTTTTTTTGTTTGTATTTTGTTGATTATGAAATAATTTTATTATGAAAAAAAAAGCTATTTTTAGAAGGAAAAGCCTAGTCAAACCAAGAGGCCCAAAGAACATCCAGTTTGGTGATATTAGAGTAGCGTCTCGGCTTTTTGTGGATGATGTTGTCCTTCCAGCTTCATCAGATTGTGATGCTGCCGATGTGCACTGGAGGGGTTGGAAGCTGAATGTGATGCAGTTTGGATGAGGATCTGCACCTCCAAGTCTGAGGCCAAGTTATCTGCCACAAATGTGAGGCTTGTGCCATTGAGGTGGGTGGGAGCAGATGCCCCAGGTGGAGGAGTTAAGGTGTCCTTGGATCTTATGTACAAGTGAGGGTAAAACAGATCATAAGATTGAGTGCTGGTTATATGCATTGATTGTAGTGATGTAGGCATTGTATCAAATGGTGGTGATGGAGAGACAGCTGAACCACAAAAATAAATAAATCAATAAAATCTGTAATCTAATGGCCGATCTTTCCTCTTTTCTCACAACTGCTTTTAAAAGCAACTAATAAGTATATGTCATTTCAGATGTTGGCTACCAACTGAGTGTGGTCATGACAATCGTACGTAAGGTTTTTCAAAACTCTCCATTTTCCCCGTCCACACCACAGTGAATATAATAAATCCATCCATTTTAGAGGGCTGAGTAGTTAGGACAGGAGGAGGAGAGCAGTTGTCACAGAAAGTCAAACTTCATCAACAGAAAATACAAGGAAAAAGAAACCGATAAGTCATTCAGAGGAAGGCAAGCATGAAAAAATCATAAATGACCATCTCTGAGCCAAAAAGACAGCAAACATTTCTTTGCTTCCAGAGATAAAAGGCATTCCAAGATGAGCTTTGCAGGTGTGGCTCTCTTTCATTTGCACTGATAGGTTTTGCTATCAATACCCACAGTCTACAGCAAGTATATTGGGCCAATGCCTACTGAGTGCCAAACGCCAATGCAATGGCTCATCAGCAAAGTTTTCACCAAGACAAAGAGAAAAAAAGAAATTCAATCAAACATTACACAAACCACATCCCTATTAATTTGATGTCATCCCTTTATTATATTGCCATTTACCCATATAACATCTAGGCTTTGGCTTGCTTCAGTAAAGTGAACTGCATTGCCTGTTAATTTGCCTTCTGCAATACACATTTAGTCATCTTTATAAGGATGATGAGGGAGTAATCCAGCATGTTTCATCAAACATAGCGATATACGAGTATGTATATCATAAAGCAAATGAACTATAAGCCCAAAGATCACTGTTATCAGTCCTTTTTAATAATCTATGCTCACCAGTGAATAATAAAGGCAGCTGTGTTTTGTAGCCAGCTTTAGTGTCTCCATATAGAAAGCATTGTGTTTCGATGTTCTCTGAGGTAAGTACACTTGGCATTGTGGTAATTTGTGTTTGTTTGATCAGCATATTAACAAGTGCAAGAATGGTGCAGGCCCTGCTTGGGACAATCAGTAAGATGCACTTTGTGTCTGTGATAGGGTATCACTTGTGAGTTAAAAGTTTTGACTTTTAATCATAGCACCCCATTAGGCCAATTAGTGTAATGCAGCATCTCTCCAAGTTCTGTCAACATCAGAGCATGGGTGTTGGCAATGTTTGATAGACAAATGGACAGACAGACAGAGAGACAGATGGACACAACCTGATCAGTTGGCAGTACCCTGTTGCATGGAGGACAAAAATAGGACTGTTCTCTAAAACAGAGAATTGCACAATAATGCTTATCAAATTTGGATACCTGTGCCCAATGTTTTAAACAATCAAACTGAATCAGAATTAAAGATTTTCTAATCCCCTTTTGTGCAATCCACAATGAGACTGATGTTGTTTTTGAGTGAGCCTAAAAAAAAGACTTCTGATGCAGATGTCACAAGATTTCAGAATCCAGATTTACAGTTAACAAATAGGCTCTCTCTCACTATTTGTTGGGCAAATAATATTTCTACATTTTGTTAGGTCAAAAGGACATATGCAAACTAGATGCTACTTTTAGTCATTTATCTTCATCAGTTACAAAACAGTTGCTTGAGTATAGGTGTAAAAGGCTCTTCAGCAAAGCACAAATAGTGCATTTCAAATAAATATGTGTTCCTTAGGAACTTTTTTCCATATTATTCAGGTGTTTTAATTGCATGCCTATAGTTGAAAATGTTAAATAGAACAATACCTAATATAAGAAATATAAAAAAAGAAATATGCCTTTTTGGAGCTACAAAGCCTCATGGTTAACAATAAACAAAGGGCTGGCAAGACTAACATTAGCCTGCAGGATCCTAGGTAATCCTAGGTATTTTAGGATTACCTCGATGCCAAATATGAAAAAAGACAAGAGAAAAGATAACAACTTGACCTCCACTAAAGCACATTTTGTAAGACAAACAAACAATGTAACCTTAGAATGGACAATGGGGACATCAAAGTTATAAGCCATTGTGCTGCACTCAATTGTGAGTCTGTGCAATAGAGTATGGTAGTAGTTCTTTAAGTGAAATATTCATGCAATAAAATATAACATAAAAACATTTATTTTATTTTTAAAATGTAATCCTGAAAAATAATATCCATTTTTACAAATTGCATCGGTAATCTAATAAAAAAAATTTTTGTCTGTAACTATATCAGATTACAGTTACTTTTTTTTTTTTTGGACCCTAATTACTTAACATCCTTTACTGTATTTCCTCCCCAACTCCCCAAGCCTGCTGACAAGAAGGGCCATAAGTAGGGTTAAAATTGGCTTTGTTGGATATACGCTCTTTGGAGAACATTAGAAAAGTTGATGGCTAGAAGTGTGCTTGTGTGTCGGTCAGCCTTCTCACAACAGGTATTATAGCCTATGTCTTAGACTATTACACACAAATTTATTGTCAATTCCATACAGCTCATTGGACTTCATTTACATCAGAAATATAATCTTTAGGGGACAGATATTTAAAAGGTTTGTAACCTATTTCTGCCTATTTAGCATAATAAGGTTACAACATATAATACAAATTGTGGAGCTATTCTAAAAAATGTGACATTGTAAATTCCTAGGACCAACCACACAGCCAGGGAGAACTCGACAACACACCCAGGAAAGGTGCAGTGAGAATGTGTCTACATCCACACATGCTTCATACCACTCATTTTCTTTTTGGTAGCAGGATAGTAGTGACAAAAAAGGTGACAATGTGAAATTCTGTAGAAATGGAATTCACACATTACTGCATTACTGCTATTATCATTATGTGTGTATGTGTGCGTGTGCGTGCACGCGCGAACTTCTGTGCACAGCTATTTATGAAAATGTTAATAGTCAAAATGTTAAAGCACTGCATCACACAATAGTCTATTTCCAATAGTCTATTTCCAGCCACTTGCGGAAAACCTAAAGCAAAGTGTGTGTTTGTGACAGGAACGGTGGATTTTACTCTTACAAGACTCCCGTTGGATTACTTGGATGACTTTGTCTCTCAGCTTCAGTCTGAAAATGTGGTGAAATGGCTCAGCTACATGGACCGGCTCAGCTGTTTTCAGAGCTAGAAATCGCAGCAGGCTGAAGGTAACATTGGATTAACTGGCAGGCTACTGCTCAACAACACTCTGAACCCCCGGTGCTGTGTTATGGTCATTTGCACATTTGAAAATGCTAATTATAACATATTGCACCTTGAATGAACTCAGGTTCATAAACAGTCAAATACATCATAGGTATTTACATTAAATTCTGGACAGCACAGCTTGCTCTAGGTTCACCTAGTCTTGGCTTGTGTCTTTACTACTTATTTGATTAAACTGCTGCCTAATGTTGATGATGTAGACACTATCATGAATTGGTGCAGTTCTGAAAGCCTGTGATTGCTGTCCATGGTGCTGGACGTTTTGCCAGCAGCTTGTGTCCCGAGATAATAATTTGACTCCTAAATGAATGTAGGCAAGGGCCCGGATGGAATTCTTGCACCTGGGCCTGGCTTCTGCCACTGGGCATAATGTATTTAACACATAACAAATGCACCTCAGTGTCAACATGACTGTCAATATGGATAGATGTCATAAGAGGCTACTGGCAGTTTTCCTTGCTTTGAGAGATGAGGATAATTGATCTAACCTGTGCTAATGTCTCACCATCATATCATGTTAGATTCCCTCTCGTCTGTCTTGCAGCTGCATGTGCTGTCTGTCTTGTAATGTGAAATACAAGGAGAGATTTTGTTGCTTGCTAACTGTCATTACAAAGCCAAGTGCCTTTGTTAGTTGAGGGTAGAGTTAAATTATTGTAATAGCATGCTAAGCTACAAAGCAGCTCTGTCTGTACTAATTTCCACTATGGTGAACTCCATGTTGATTGGACAGGGGATACACAAGGCACCCTGACTGCTCTGCGTAAAAGTTACAATATTAATGTTTAAACATTTTATACTAAGACGCTTGCATAAAAATGCCAAACTGATCTGTGAAGCACATGGCCTCACTGAAATGAAAACATCCATCTGAATGCACCCTTATACATCCTGGTGGCAAAAACACCCATGCACACAACAGTCTTAGAGTAACAATCATGTACAATGTTTTTGAGTAATGGCAAGATCGAGAAGTGGCTACTCATATCCACTCTTATTTCACTGTCAGGTACCACTTCTTACCAACAGATGCCGCTTAAAAACTGGCATGTCAGTTTGTTTGATTGGTATGTCACACTTCTTAGTGGCAGCTGCCACCAACGCAATCGGCTTCTGCTGCCCCTCTTTTTTTTTTTTTTACTTACCCAGAGTGAGACAAGATGTTCAATATAATTCACTTCTGTATACCCACTGGTTTGGTTCGAATGGGTAGCATTTCGTGTTAACTTAGCATAAAGACTTTAAGTCTACAGTCATTATGCTAGCTCCATCAAAGTGAAAAAATAAACATTATAGCAACTTTGAAGCTGTCTTATTTACACAATGTATTGTGTATTTTGATTTGATTTTTTTTTTTTTTTGTAAACAAGATAGTTTTAGGAGAAGTTAGAGGGTAGGAACTATAGATGGTAGGAACTATAACCGCTG
>OMKZ01042428.1:34449-57377 GCA_900302535.1 Neoniphon sammara
AAAGACATCACAGAAACATTGAGGTTTCAGGCCAGGTCTTCATGAAAACCACCAATAGTGTAGTTTTACAGGTTTTGACTGGACAGCAGCAATAAGCGGCATCTCTGTGTTGCCAACAGCCATCAAATGTGAGGTATGAGTGCATCAGTCAGTCTGTCACTCATCAGACACTTAAACACCAAACGGCACTCTCTCACCTCGCAGTGAAAGCTGCCGGCCAGCCCAGTTTCGCTAATGTTTATAAGCTTATAACTGTAGTAGCTAATCTAAGCATGAAAACATTTTATTCACAGCTAGATTAAGCTAGCAAAGCAGTTTAGTGTAACAGGAGTGGAATTAAACGGGTTTTGGCAATGCTAATGAAACATTTTGGCAAAGAGGCTGCTATGCTATTATATTAAAAAGACAGTTCAACCTATTGGAGTGTAGCAATACAGTAGAGTGGATCTATTCTTTTTAACAATGCATTTGATTATTGACGTGGTTGTCCTAACTATTCCAGGAGTGTAATAACTTTAACTTAAGCAATAGGTAATGCTAAACGTCTGGCTCGGTGTTGTGGGACTGTACAGAATCTGTATTTGTCATTTTAACATGCACTATGCATATGTAAATAATGAATTCCAGTATAATTGTTTTATTATTAAATGATCACTGTTGTATGGTTAGCGTTTTACTGAAACCTTTACTAGTTAAGTATTTCTGAAACATTTTTTTCCTTCTCTCTTTTCAGATTGAACAATGTGATCGTGATCGGAGGCAGCAGCGCTCCAATGGTCCAGAACCTCAACATAGTTCACTAGAATGTACTTGATGAATGTACCTCCTGTTGCAGCGACTCGCACGGAATGGAGAACCTGTGGCCCAACCAGAGGCTATAGCCTTCCACTCTGCTTCAATGACTCTGACGCTAAGTTGTCCACCAGAGTCACACCCATCCAGGATAAGGTCCAGATGATCATAGAGAGCCTGAGGAGCACCCAGTCCTCACTCGACATGGGCGACGAGATAGAGGGAAATGTGCCATCAGGACACCAAGTCTGCAAGGTGGCAATGGGTCCTTATGTGGGACCCAAGTCCAAAACCAAAGGTCCTGCTGAAAACCAACAGGCAGATGTTTCCTCTCCAATCAAATATCAGAGCCATGATTCTGACAGTGATGATTCTGTGGACAGAGGGATTGAAGAGGCCATACTGGAATACCTGAAGGAAAAGGATGATCATAAACGCAAGGCAGAACCATCCTCTGATTTTCTCCAGTCATCCAAAATCCCCAGAAAAAATCCACCTATTCCTGAGTTTTCCAAACAACATTCCGACAGCAATAAGGTTTTGACCGCCAGCAACCAGTTTCCAAAAAGTGTCAAAGTTGAAACCCCCACAGCACCAGCTATTATATCCACAAAAAAGCATATAAAAAACAAGGCCCCCTTCAAGGAGAATCCTCTTAAGAGAACAGATACAAATAAAAGTACCACAGCCAAAACTATCACATTGTCCAAAGAGCAGACAAAAAGCTCATCTAAGACAAACAGCCTTTTTCACAATGTAAAGTGCCCAGTCACAGTCAAGGTTGATGAAGAGTCACCTGACTCCAGTAGTGACGATGGCATTGAGGAAGCCATTCAAAGATACCAGTTAGAGAAAAGGGAGACACAGAGCAGAAGGGAAGCTTGTAAGCCACACTCATTCAATGATGAGTCTGACTCCACCAGTGATGATGGGATTGAGGAAGCTATTCGCTGCTACCAACTTGAGCAACTAAAAGAGAAGAGTGTCCTGAAACCATTCTTACATAGGCCAAAATCTGTAAATAAATCATCATTACACCCTGTAGGGAGTTCGAGCACAGAAAATGCAAAGAAACAAAAATCCAGAAAAAGAAAGATTAGAACAGAGAAGGAAGTCAGATCTGTTCTACCGCCTCCTCCATCTATTTGCATACCCAAGAATACACTTGCAGACAGCCCAAAAGGAAAAGGAAATGGACTCATGTTCTCATCTAAAGTAGAACCTTTTAGGGAACATCGTACCCCAGTTACTCCAAAGGTAAACACAACTGCAGAGCTTATGTGTGCTGAGGCAATACTGGACATTTCAAAAGCTGTTATGCCTGGGGCATTCAATCCTAATGTTGGCCTTACCAGCTGTACCCCCGCTCAGTCCTCAACACTCCCTTCTAACTGCCCAGATGATGGAAGTGATGACAGCTCCATTGATAGCGAAGATGGGATCGAGCAAGAAATCAGGAAATTCCTTGAACAGAAGGCCCAAATGCATCAACAGCCACTCAGCTCTGAAGCTGTCACTACAGAGACAGGTAGCATGAATGAGCTAGATAAAGTAAAAACAAAACCACCTGTAACTCAGAAGAAACCACCGAGGTTGTCTTTGACACAGAAAAGAAAACTTAAAGAGGAACATAATATTTCCAAAGAGTCAATGATAGGGGACAGAATTGAAGATGTAGCTGTTAAATCTTTGCTGGAGCAGGGAAGAGAATCAAGCCCATTGGTGTTTTCGCAGAGAAGTCAAACACAGCCATTAAGTGGATTAGAAAAGACGGAGCAAAGTGGAGAAAAAAGCAGCTCCCTTGACAGTGATGAGGACCTAGACACGGCCATAAAAGATCTGCTCAAAACAAAAAATGAAGAAAAAAAGAGGCTTAAAACTGAAATCAAAGAAGTGCCTCAAGGATGCGGGACCTGTGCCAGGGAACACTTTACAAACAAAAATGCTAAAGCCGGATCCCACTTCCAAGCATGGTGGTTTGAAAAAAGTTCAGAAGAGTAGGGATGACGTGCGAGAGAGATCTAAATTGAGTAAGAAGAGCATCTCATGGCAGAAACAAACTAATCTGAAAAAAGAAAATGTTACACACACAAGTGAAATGGACAAATTGAAAGGGACTGGGGGTCGAGACACCTCATTGCTACATAATACTCAGGCTGTTCAGATAAAGGAAGATAGCAGTTCAGTAGACAGTGATGACAGCATTGAGCAAGAGATCAGAAAGTTCCTGGCTGAAAAGGCCAAGGTTTCCACCGCAGAGAAAACTAAAGATGGAGATGTATCAAGGAATGGTAATGTTGAGGCTTGTACCCCACTTCAAGATAAAGATGTTAAATTGGAAATTCAGCTGGCTGAAATTCCAAGGAAATGCATTACTCCCCTCCCTGGCCGATCTATGTTGAGTAGTCCTGAAAGTAAAACATCCCAGGATAGAGAGCCATTTCCAACCCCACAGATTTCCCTGCCCAACAACTCCAGCTCCACCCCCACAGTCAGTGCACTGCCATGCCTCTCATCAGTTCCCTGTAACAGCTCCAGTCTTGTGGAGCCAGCAGATGGGGCTGGGGCCGCTAGAACTGGGAAGAGGAGGTCCAGTATTGGGAGCAGTGATGTCCAGGATGTCACCTCAGACATGGTGAGAGCTCGGCCACTTATGAGTCCCAGTATTGTCCAGTCTCGCTCTGATTCAGTTAAGTGGCGCCAGAGCCTGGGACTCCCCACTACTGAAGCAAGGAGTGTGTGTCTCAGTCGAACCCCATTCCATATCGCCTCTTCTAAAACCAGTGAGACTGCATCAGTAACCTCACCATATCAGAGAGGGGGCATCAACCCCAAACCACAGACACCAGTCACTGTTTCCTCCTCTGCACGGAGCAGCAGAACAATTGCACCTTCCCCCTGCTCTGCAGAGACATCTGTAAATACCATGTCCCATTCCCCTTTTTCAAGTCTTTTGTCTGCTGCCAGGCAGCATCCAGGGATGTCCTTCTCACAGGGCCTTGCACCTGGAGGCCATAGGGCGCAGTACCCCATGGCTGGGCAGGCTGAGAGTATGGTGCACATGTCCAAGGACCAGAGCGTGTTTGTCGAACTGGAATCAAATAGGACCAACCATGTCAAGGTCCGAAGCAGGGAGATGAGTGAGGGAAAGGAGAGAAGGGACTTGCAAAGTGAGAAAAAAAGAGGGGGGGAGAGCATGAAGACAGAGGATAAAGTACAGCTAGGAAGAGCAGAGGAAGACTTTATAGATGTGACAGATTGTGAGTCAGACAAAAGGAGAAATCCAGAGAAGAAGCAGGGGTTTTCCACATTGTAAGTATAGGAATTTTTCTTTGGTTTGTGTGGTTACATAGCATCATAAACCAAGTTTTGTATGGGTTTGTTACTTGATTGTGCCCTCTGAATAAATATCTTGTAGGCTATGATCAAGCTCATTCATTTATAGGCTCTAAGGGAATGTTTGTTGATAAGAATACAAAAAACAGCATTTTTTATGTGTTTGTACATTTATACATCTATGTAACACACTGGCACCACAAAGGATAGCTTTTTTATTTGTGCTCTGAGATTATTCCATATCATTGAACCTCTGAAAAGCAATATAAGTGTCTTTTGGTACAAAAGCAGACAGCATGAGTAGTATCACTACCCAAATGCACTATAGAACCTCTCAAAATGACAAAATATGAAGAAAGATTGAAGAAACCGCTGAAGTAATTTATGTAACCTTACACAGTTTACCTGGGATAGAGAAAAAGTTAAATCAGTCTCTGTTGCGGGAGTTTTAAAAGTCTTTCTTGTTAAGGTTAACCTAAATGTGTTATTATTGTTGCCCTCATAAGGGTTATCTCAGTAAAGGTTGGGAGAACGTCATATCATGTACAGTTGTATCCATTTAAGTTTAGGTGCAACTCAAATGACAAGTGATTTGCATGGGAACATCTAGTGG
The DNA here is from genome assembly GCA_900302535.1 of Neoniphon sammara. Classification (NCBI taxonomy): domain Eukaryota; kingdom Metazoa; phylum Chordata; class Actinopteri; order Holocentriformes; family Holocentridae; genus Neoniphon; species Neoniphon sammara. The sequence continues at coordinate 39,191 of OMKZ01042428.1, forward strand.
AGAGGTATCATCAATACAAAAGTTACAGATGGAGAAAAAAAATTAAAATACTTTCAGAAAATTAGAAAAATCACACAATCTACAGTTGGATCCAGTTAAGTTTTGGTCCAGCTCAAAAATGTTATTCGGTATGGTGACATCTAGTGGAGAGGTATCTACAATACAAAAGTTACGGAGGGAGGAAAAAAATGAAATTGCCTATTAACACTGAAATTGCACCAGAAATTTTTATTTTTTCCCACCATGCATCAAGTGACTAGAAATTTGACTGCTGCAACTCACTTGTAACTGGGTTCCTGAAGTTCTCTCTTTAGCCCCTCAACTCATCCAGAAAATTGCAACCTGCCTTGCCTTAAGCTGCCCAGATTCTTCCTCCGTTGTTTAACTATGGCTGCTTACACTCAATTGAAAACCCTCTACTCTGATCACTCTGGGCTACAGTGGTAGAATTACCTTCCCACTTATGTCAGGACCAAGGAGAATCACTCTCTATTTTCAGTTGTAATTGAAAACCCCATCTCTTCAAGAAATACTTTCTCCTCCACTTGAATTACAGACCTGTGCCCTCCCTACTATTTGTTGTTTGCAATGTTTGTGATTTGAGAAATTTGTATTCCTATGGCTGAATTTATTTTAAGTCACCTGCTGTATGTCGGCTGAATTCTTCAACTGGAAATGTAAATTCTTTTTCTACTATAAAGGTGTAATGGAAAGGGGTTACCTCTCCACTAGATGTCAATATGATAAATATCCCTTATTTTGAGTTGCGCCTGAAGTTGATTAAATGTGATGTCATATTTCATCGGTTATGTGTTTTGTCCGGCGACATAGTGGCACAGTGGGCAGCTCTGTCACCTCACAGAAAGGTCCTTGGTTGGAATTTTGGCCCCGGTCCTTTGAGTGTATAGTTTGCAGACCATGTTTGTTTGGGTTTCCTCCCACAGTCAAAAGTCATGCAAGTTCGGCGAATTGAAGACTCTAAATTGCCCCTAAGTATGAACATTGTTTGTCTGTCCTGTGATGGACCTGGGGACCTGTGTAGAGTGTTTCCATGCCTCCACCCTGTGTATGCTGGGATAGGTTGCAGCCCTTCATGACCCTGAATAGGAATGAATGGGCCTGGAAAATTGATGGATGTCCCTTGTTTCCATACCTGTAAATGTGGGGTAGCTTTTCTAACTTTTGCACAAATGAAGAAGACACCCAGGGTTCCCTTTTAAAATCAACGCTACCCTTGATTTCAAATGAGCACCATTTTACAGGCAAATAAAAATAATAATAATGATAATAATTTAAAAAAAAAATATTGGAACACCAAACAAGGATGCAGTCTGTCGTCCCTTTTTTCAACCAGTATGGAGATATTTTACTAAATCTTCCCATTAGCTTTTATTCTTTAGACACAATGCCCTCCATTCACTGTTTGCTTTTAATACAAGGAGAATTTAATGCCTAGTTTTTGACAAAAGCCACTCAAGCAATCTTGGGCTTATTACCTCTGTGACTAACGTGTCGTTCCAGAGTTCACAAAATCCATACAATTACTCCTCTCTGTCTTACTAGACTTAGTGTGTTTATTTCTTTGTCATATAAATGTTTTCTTGAATTTCCTATGTGAAAAAGTTATTTATTTTTGTTTATCAAAAAAAGAGACTTACTGAACATGCTGTGCATTGCCAGTTTTCGTACATATTTTGCAAGAAGTGTTTTTTCCCCTTTTACCCTTTCAGATAAAAATTGCTGTATCTTTTAAGTGCAACTGTGTAATAAAGAGTGGATTCCAAGCAGCAACGGCTTTTCATTATTAGCTATTAGTATTTAATAGCTACTTATCATTGCAGTCCTCATGATTGTCGAAAAATGTACCAGTAATTTATGGACTAAATCCATTGGTATTGATTTTGTAATAAATTATTAGAGCATTAAGTCATTTCTGAGGAGTGGTCTGATGTATCTCCTGATCTGCCTCGCTCAGGTCTCTGTCGAGTGCCATTGACCCTGGCATCACTATTAGCCCTTGCATAGCTCTCACCACAGAGGAGAGGAGCAGGAAGTTCAGCAGGAGGTACACGACTGCAAGCTGCAATAAGGTACAAATGCATAATAACATGGCTTTTGTTGGTGTAGTAACTTTCTGCTCAGTATTTGCCTTTCTCCATGGTGAAGCATATGAAGAAATAACATGATAACTAAACCATTTACTTAAGTCATCATGGGTCATGTTCAAAACAATGAAAACTGGGAATAGTAGTGATTGCATAGCAGTGATTGACTGCCAATGGTAAAGGGGTCTCCAGAGAGTGTGAAAAATGTGTATTATGTTTTCAGGAAATAACTTCTCTCACTGCTCTTGTGCACAACAAAACTGTGGAAAATATCAAAAGAAAGCTCCAGTTTGCTCCAGTGTTGAGGTACGTGAGGTACCTGATTTTGTCTTAGCACGTAATGATGTATATCAAATTAAAACCTCATGACCTTGAATAAGTTCTATCTTTTTCAGGAGAAATGAAGCAGCCAGGCAACCAGCACAGCAAAACCGAATAAAACTGTGAATTTAAAATATGTTGCTTATGTTCATCATGATGCGTGTTGTGTTGTGTAATAATTGTTCTTTGATTCTTTAATCTCTGAATTTGATGTTGCAGAATATATCAATCGTTTGTAGGCCTGTTGTGCATTTTTCCAGAGGTTCAAGTTAGTGCGTAGGGGCCCCACCCTCCCTGTTTTGTCCCTTTTTTTGTATACATCCATTTTCTATTCATGGGTCTGCTCCAGGATTAATCACTTAATTATCTGGTTTATAGTTTTGCATTTTGTTGTTTATATGTTCAAAATTATTTTGGACTGTCCTAGGCCACAGGGAAAACATGAATTGTGTTCTCTTAACAGTAGCTATCCTACCAGCAGTTGTTATTGTTAGAAACTGCTTTTTGTCACTGCTGTATCAGATTCAGAATTGATTTCCGTTGGGAAATTGAGTATGTTTGCTTTATAAGGACGTTAACATTTTAACGTTTTTTCTGGTTGTCTGTTTTGAGATCGAAACGTCAGTGTTGTCTTTAAATTTCAATAAAGTTGTTTACAAAAAAATGCATTTCTGCTCATGGGAGTTGTAGTTTGTAGTGCAAAAGCGTCACGAAGCGGATAACACTTTACGGCATCGCACGGACTACAGACAGCACGACGTTGACCTTCTGTGGGAGGGGATTGGGCTCAGAGTAAGCATGGCAGCCAGGGTGCTAACGAAAGGTACGTATATCACATTATATATTTAAACCGTCATGCAGATTCATTCTCTTGCTATGGACTATTTCAGTGAGTGATTGAACTTGTACCATGTTTATATAATAATAGTAGTCCTAGCTTGTGCCGACAAAAACAGGCTAATTACAGCTAACGGTAGCTAGTAAACGTTAGCTAGCATTGCCAATTCCTACCAGTTGCTTGTGTTGTCTTTTAGGACTTTGGGGGCTACGTAACTCGCGATTTGTTACAGCCGGATACCCTTGTAGTGGACACCTGTGTGCCACCGCTGCATCCATCAGATCACCTCAAACCCAAGATGACAGTAATGTAATAGGTGAGCTAACGCCTTCCACATGATGTATGAAGAAATATGTAGCATACAGTTACAAGTAAAGTTTTTTCTATCAAATTTTAAGCAACATATTTCTCATGTACCCAGACAAAATGCTGAATCAAGCCCTTCAGACGCCAGACTATTTCCGATTATCGGAACTCTTCACCTTGAAAGATCTGTTCGACGCCAGGGTGCATCTTGGACATAAAAAGGGATGCAGACACAGGTTGGTGTGATTTCTTGTATGGTATCTGGTTCTTTTCCAGTGTGTCAATTGAAAATCCATCTCAGGAAATACAATTGTACAATACATGTACCTAATACAGGATTTTTGTGGGTATAAAATGTGTGTGTAACAAATTTTGTCAATTTAGGGTGGGAGGTGCTGGTCCCATGTTAGGTTAAAAGTACAGTTATGTTAGAAAATATACAGCTTTGCTGTATAATTTAACTGTATCTTAGAGCAAAGTATGTGTTTTAATTGGAAACAAAAGGTTCCTGCCCCTTTTTAAAATCGATCAATCAGTAATCCCTAGATGGAAGGCATTCATTTCCCATTTTAATCATGACTTCTTTGGACCATAAAGCCCCTCATTTTAACAACTTCTTTTTTAGGTTGATGGAGCCATACCTGTTTGGTTGTCGTTTGGACCAAGATATCATTGACCTGGACCAGACCATGGAACACCTTCAGGCTGCCCTCAACTTCACCGCCCATGTAGCGTACCGTGGTGGCATAATATTGTTCGTCAGCCGCAGACGCCAGTTTGGCCACCTGGTGGAGAGCACTGCAAAGGACTGTGGGGAGTACGCCCATACTCGCTACTGGCAGGGCGGCCTCCTCACCAATGCTCCTGTCCAGTACGGCCCAGGGGTCCGTTTACCAGATCTCATCATCTTCCTCTCCACCCTCAACAATGTATTTCAGCAGCACGTGGGAATCAGAGATGCAGCCAAGATGAACATCCCCACGGTGGGTGTGGTGGACTCCAACTGTAACCCCAGCCTGGTGACTTACCCTGTGCCTGGAAATGACGACACTCCGGTTGCCATGGAGCTCTACTGTCGTTTATTCAAGATGACCATCAACCGCGCCAAGGACAAAAGGAGGCAGATGGAGCTACTGCATGACTTAGCAGCAGCTCCTGCACCAAGCTCATGACATAAATGACTCTTCAGAAAGATACTGTCAGAAATGTACATCTTAAAAGTCAAGACTGTTTCTCCCCATCATCTTGTATCCCTCTTACACAATCTGATGCTAGCATTAAGATTGAAGTCTGTTGTGTTCTTATAGATGTTACAAACAAATCGTGTCAGTCTCTTTGTTTTGTACATTATAAACATTAACAGAATCTTGCTCCTTCCTGTGACATATGTCCTTTAACATACATGTTTTGCTACAAAATAAATTGGTTGAGCTTATCAGGAATACACTATACCCTTTGAGACGTATCATGTTGCAGCAGCTGTTTGCAGTGCTCCAGTGTTACACTTTTATCACATGAATATTCTTTCCATCTGCAGTTTTCTCACAAATTAGCATCTTTGGCAAAGGTGAGCTAAAAGATGGGAACTTGTAAAAGTTATTTAAAACCATACAAGATTTTTTAAAGTTCCATTGTGATGTATTTTTTACATTATTTGGCTTCATATATTTTGGCACTATTGCAAATCTATTCTAAAAGGTTTGGAAAAATTCAGCTCTGTGAATAGGCGTCGATTCAGTTAGAATCCAAGACCATGACTCACTTTATTTCTTTTCTCTCTTGAGGATCAACACTGCAGCCTCTGTCCTTCTCTGAGATGTTTCCTCGTCAAGTGTTGTGAAAGTTTGTTTATTCTACGCAATACAATAACATTGTATAAAATGACCCAATTATGTAAAAGACCCCTTGGTTGCTGTTTGAGAATCTTGCTGTTTAGTATTAGCAGCTAATTATTTTTCAGTATGGTAAGCAAAAAATGTCTCGTAAAGGGAGTCAGTAATAAGAAGGGTAAACGTGCTTATAAGTAATTTGGTTAGTAATGACAAAGAGAAATATATTGAACCAATAACAAAATCTAATGAATAGGCGTACCCCAAATCTACCTGAGATAATAAATTTCAAGCCACATTTAGAAGTTTTTCTTGTTATAATAAAGCCACTAAATATTGTCTGCAACTCTGCATGTGAAGGAAATAAACAGTTTATTTAGGTTCCTTAATCCGATATGCATCGCAGATAAGCGTTGGCTGTTACGTCACTATCGATGGTTAACGAGCTGTAGCGCCTTAACTGGCTCCCCTCGGCATCCGTAGTTTGTCCTGTCAACAACACGCCTCCCTATAGAGTGTGGCTGCGGATTAGGAATGTTTGTAAGCAAATTGTGAGTAATATATGTTGCAAATAGCCTTAAAACAGTTCAGAAACGTTTTACTGTAGCATTGGTTTAGAATGTATTAGATAATACTCAAACTATAGTTCTACGTTCCATAAATTAATGGAACATATGTACTAATCGTTAACGCAATCCGCCTTTGACAGAACTGAAAGCCAAGTATTGTCCAGTTTGCTGTTGATAGTTGCAGAATATAGCATTGGTGTGTTACCTTGTTACACGCGTTGCTTGTAACGTGTCCAAGTGGGAGCAACAGGCACATGGCACAAACTGAGTTTGTCCCGTCACTGATCATAACTAAGACGCCATATTGAGAACTGTCAGTGTTTCTCAAAGTTTTGACTGCAGTTATAGGCAGGGCTTGGTGCGAACTAAGCCTCTTGAGCATCACATAAAAATAAAGTGTACACAAGTACTGATTTTGGTCAGTGGCCAAAATTTCTTAGTGCCATGGCTCGGCCAAAGTTATCGAAGGGAATGATTATTATAAGGCGTGTCCTCACACAAATTGTCACTCCAACGTTTAAATGGAGGGATCTAGAAAACGTAGCTACATGTAAGCTTAGAAACACGCCACGTTTTCCAGTAGCCTAATACAATGGTTCACCTTTTAATGTGCACGGCCGCAATTTATTTCTACATAAACTTCACTGGGTCTGTTTACGATGTCATGTTTTAAACGTTCAGTATTTTCAGAGTGTATACATATAAAGTGGCATAGTTCTGTATGTAAAAAAAAATAAAATAAAATAAAAATGAAGAAGAAGAAGGAAAAACACCTGGCACAATTTTCATGCATTTAATAATTCAAATTTTGCAGTTAGGCCTAACCAACCTGTAACAGCGTCTTATAGCAGTAGTATGCATGAAGCCGTTTTCAAGACTCCAGATACTTTCCTTTCATCTTGTTTTTCTTCCTAAGAAAAGATACAGTATGAATAAATGTTTGTTGCAATGAACGTTCTCAAATTCATTACTGATTTCTTCCCCTTAATTTTCAGAGAACCCTTTACCTGTCTAAAAATCACTACAGTGAAAAGCTAAGCAATTAATCCAATTAATTTAAAAATCTTCATGAGTTTCCCTACACCGAACATTAACATTTATTTTAAAGCTTTATTTGGTGCCGGTCCAAGTAGGTCAGTGTCTCATGTCTATTGAAAATAGACTCGCAAATTACAGTTACACTGATGGAATTTAGCCTGATAACCCACTGATATTTAAATCTGTCCATATACTTTAATATTTAAGTAAACCATAAGTTGTAAATGTCACAAATGGATTTTGCCCCAAATATTTTCAGGGATATTAGTATTCTGGGATATACAGCTAAGAAGGAACATTCATTTTAATATTATTATTATTGACAGTCATGCTTATTTTAATTAATGAAAATTTAAATTCTGTCTCCAAGCCTCAGTGGTGATAAGTCAAAGTTTATAAAAACAGAATTAATGCAGGCCCTATATGGAGAAGTTTGTAAGTGGTACAGCTAAAGAAATTCATATAAGAAATGAAGCTGAAACCGGAATGTCGTTTCTTAAGATCTATCTTAAGAACACATTCATGAAGCCAGCCCCTATTCATTCACATGGTTTGACAAGATTCCCAGCTGAACTTGTAACTTGTTAACACAGCCAAGAATATATCAGTAGCCAACTCATTTCAGTCAAAACTGATCAATACAGAATAACGTTTGGGCCACCAAATTTGACCTTTAAGCCCTACATTAGGCAGGCAGCCCTGCTTGAGAATAATGTAGTTAAATGTCCTTTCTCTTTAGGTGTGGCCTGCCACTCTGGACACTAATGGATCCCAAATATTAATGGTCTAATGGACACTGTGACTTTGGTTTGTAAATTATAGTTCATTATGATGTTCCTTCATTATACTGCAATTTTTGCTGTGTAAGTTTTTCGTGTGTATATAGATTTTGCTGTATTGCTCTTACTCATGCAGGTATATCCACCATGAGGAGGTTCATGGGTTTGCCTTGACCTCAGTACTGCAGTGCTTGAGATGACGGCCATGCCAGAGAATGGTGACTGGTTTTATTTAACATGGACTTTGTAGCTCAACATACTGGGGGAAATTTCTCTACCGAGTGAAACTGTGGAAGGGGTCCACTGTGTTGACATTGCCCCTTGAGACGTAGCTCAGGCTCCAATGTCTGTGTTGTGCAGTAAGTGGGCAAATAGAAACTGGCTCACGATGGCTCAATTTCCCTTTTGGTGGGCTTTGGGTACGGAACCGGGCCAGACATAAGCAGCTAATCTCAGCTGAGTGTGATGTCAGTGTTTTTTTTTCCATAAATTGACTCTGTTATTTTGGTCATTTACAGCCCAAATATACAGTATTAATTGGACTTGAATATTTTGCTGTGACCATTTCTGCTCATGAATAACTTAACTTTTTAGAAGCCTGGTGTTCACCTGTGATGGACTAGATAAATGTTTGTCCTTCACAGCAACAGTACAGTTGCTTGCCATGGTGAACATTTATGGTAAGTTGACACTGGCAAGACCCTTGCTTATGTTTTTCTTTCTCCTCTCATAACATTTTGTTGGTCCTGTTTCATAAAAAAGGTGACAGCCATTTAAGGCTTTAGCCAGCATGATCAACACAGTAGAATAGTGGGGACTAGGAGTTATTGATTTTTAAATCAGATCACTTTATTGTTGATTTTAGCGCCTTGTTGAAACTGGAAAATAACATGCAAATTCCTGTGACTGATTTGTCTTTACAGATGGAGGGTACCCAGCTATCACACAGAGTCGTCAGATGCATAATTTGCATGTCTTGAGACATCTTCAGATTTTGTTTGACAAGACATTTTAAGACATTAAGTTTCTGAAGACATAATAATATCGGTGCACCCCTGAGATTCTTATTAACATTTTACAACCAACAGACAATTGAAAAAATACATCTGCTTAATGGAGCATCTCACTCAACCTCTGCAGAATCAATTTGAAGGGAGGAGTTCAAATTAATGAGTCCCAAGGTGCTGCACAAACAGATGCAGAAATACCTTTGTGTCCCAAGCGATTCAGATTTTTTTTTTTTTAACCAAATGGTTACATAACACTGACAACCTTTTGGCTAGTAGAATGAATTTATTGTGGACCTACTTGACACCTAACAGTGCCCTTATTGTCCTCTATTTTGTATGAGTTCTTATTCTAATCTTTTACAATTTTAAAGCTCTTTATATTTATTGGCCTCTAGTGTATATAATTCTTGTTTACTTCCTTTTACCTATTGTGTGTGTCTGATGTGATTGATTATGTTATGTATGTAACCAAATTGTCCTTTGGGGAGAAATAAAGTGCTTTGAATTGAATTCAGAAGTAGACATTTTACATCTGAAGTCCTTGAAACAGTGCTTCAAGACATAAATGCCTAAAATGTAATAAATTCATGTCTTAATTAAATTCATTACTCTCAATATCAGTATAACAGATGCAACATTAAAATGTTTGGAAGACATTTTGTTCATCACAGTATTTAATCAAATATTCTTGAACAATCTTTATTAAAAGACAACAAATGTATGCTGTGCCAGTTCAAGGCAACATGTACCACTGCATCCAGTCCAGATCCATGATGTAGAGCCGGCTGAAACAAATTATAGTGAATTTAACAGTAAATGTTGAATTAAACAGCCTCAATTTGCACAAGACACTTTGGAAAAACACAGGTTTTTGTAAGACATTTTGGAGCCAGGAAAAATTTGCTCCATTCAGAATTTTAATTGAATTTTTAATTATTTTAATTGTATTTCAGGGGGAGGGAATATGTCCTGCAAGTTTTTGTTTCACTTCTAGTCTTGTACACCTGATCCAGTTAAGGGCTAAACACTTTCATGCACACATTCAGATACATCTGTCTTATTATGTTCTGTCTTATTTTTATGGGGGAACAGCAAACATTACTGACTCATTACAAACACTTGACTGATTTTAACAGCAGAGAGGCAGAGGAGGGATCTTGATCCCAGGATGAGGAGTCTGGACAAGATATTAAGAAAAAGTCCAAGAAGTCTTGAGAGGAATCATGAAGGTCCTCACCCCAAAACGACAAACAAAGGAGCGGAAAAAGGAGAAGAGGGAGTCCTGAGCATCTGACACCTGTATCCCATCCCCTTTTTCTTCAATAAAAGATATCACTTGTGGTATCTTTAAAATAATGCTCTGTCTGTATTGTTTTGTTTCTGTAGAGATTTCTTAGTGGCACTTGTGCCCACACTGTGCATATATTTCAGACAGCTAGACATACAAGTGTTGTAGAGGAAATATTCATGTTTTAACTGGAAGTTTTTGTGTGCTATTGCAATTTAACAATTTAATTGCTGTTGTCAAAAAAAATATATCAGTGGCCTCAACCTGGTCAATATCCCAGAAGTTTGACTGGTAGGTTGCTATACTCTGATTAAAAAGTGTTCCTGTAATTTTTTTGAGCAGTGTATAAATGTAATCCCACCTAACCCTTGACACTAGAAACTTTCACTTTCCACACTGGACCTCCTCCTGTTTATGTGAAGATACCATCAGATTGTTAAAAGAGGAAGAAGAAGAAGAAGAAAAATTATATCACACATGCACAGACAATGTTGTTCACTTCTACATAAATCACAGTTTCAATATGTAGTCTAACTGAAGTAAAAGTGATTTGACCCCAACCAACTGTTATTGGGGAAAAACATTTAATGAGGATAATGTTGTGGTGACATCTCCTGGACATTAATGGAATAGTCCAAAAATAACGATGTTTCCTAAAAATAATGAAACGTATGTTATTATTTTAACGAATAGCTCACTGTATATGTCAACGTCATAAGCGTAATTGATTTTTTTTAGTTCAGATGACACTTTACTTTGTCATTTATTATCAATCTCTTTTATTGTATCAGAAAAATAAATTATAGCACCGAATACGCCCATCTCCATCTGTGGCATTTCTTTCTTTATTTCTTTTAAATCTCCTCATTCAATAATACTGAAAAGTGTCAGAGGAAGCTGTCATGTACTGTGGCAGTTTAAGAAGGGGCTCGTCAGCTTGGTTGTTAACCTGCTTCTTTATTTACAACCCAGGTGAAAAATAGTATATTTTAATACACTATATTTAAGTATACTAAGTGTATTTGTATGAGCTCTAAAGGTTGATATACTCAAAGTGCATTATTTTTTATATACTTTTTTTTATTCTTAATATATTTAAGTTGCAGTTAAACTTAACATGTGCTTATGATATCCTGAGTGCTCTTTGCCATCCTCTTTTGGGACTCCTTAAATTGTAATATAATATACTTAAGTATACTTTTCAAATCATTCTTACTGGTCTGCAGCCCAGCTGTGACTGCTACAAATATGGTGTGTGAGTACATCCATTGTACAGATACACCTCATATGCTCTCTGAGTCCACTGAGTGACAGAGTAGGTTGCTGTGACTGCTAAGAAGATCTACAAGCTCATCCACCCCAGACATGCTTCCTGTTTTAAAAACTGAAACCAAATTAAAAAGTCAGCAGTCTGTCAACAGCGGTTGACGAATCAAGTATCCTGCACGTGTTGAGTGCCTATTGGTGGTGTGAAGAATATCCTCCTGCAGCTGATTGTGAAGAAGGGGGCCTCATGACCTCAGGAAGATGTCTGAGCCACAGCTATGGAGAGCAGGGGATTATTCTACAACGCTATATGATGGAGCTAGCAAGGTCGTTTCAAGATGGCTCACTTTTATGAATACAAACATTGCAATCAAATGAAGTAATAGTAATAGATGCGTGCAGGAACAAGGAGAAGGGCTGTTGGCACAGTGACAGGGTTCAGAAATCAGCAGAAACATTTTATGCCGTGAAGAATTATCAGATTTACGTTTTAACTGGTGGGAGGAGAGGACATGGAAGTTGTGTAGGGTTAGTTGGGAAGGAGGGAAAAGAGATGGGGAGAACAGGGAATCGACCTGTGGTTTGTGACCGGGAGTGCATGGGTGAGCGTGTCCTGGGGCTGCCCATACAGGCAAGCACAGAGCAAGCTGGCTTGAGGGAGGATGGGTCAGCAGCCCCCATTGACCTACATTTGTTTATCTTACTTAACCTATTTTATTTCCTCTTCTTTTGGTGGAGTGGTTGTACAATAAAGATGGAGTCCTGTTAAGTTCCTTTGTGAGGGAGCCTGTCCATTTGTCAGCAAATTCACTGCATTTATACTGTTAATATGTTGCAGGTCAATCCCTCACAGGACAGCCGCAGCACTCTCCCATGGGGGGCTGTCCTACTAGTTGTCCCACCACTGGTTATTCAGTCAGAGTCAATAAGCAATCAATAAGGGCTGATTGCTAGGGTATTGGGACCATACACAGCCTCACCACATGCTATACTGCACTGCACCCACACCGACTGGGCCCCCTGCCACAGGGTCCCTGCTGGGATCCCAGAGGATGGCAGTGGAGGCGTGTGTTTAAGTGTGTTTGTACTGTCTTGTACTGGTGTGCATTGCCAAATGACATGTAAGTTATCTGAGGTGTTTTGTGTGCATGGTGAGCAGACGTCTGATTTGCTGAATCCCATTTTATATTGCCTTTGTTGAGTGAGATGTGTTCTGTGGAGGATCTTGCATTAGATAAGATATAACCTATATTTGAGTTAGGTGTCTTAGAACAGTTTTTTATTATTTATTTCTTGACTAATTAATTTAGTTATTTATTTATTGCCAATTTCGTTACAGAAGTCAGCAATGGTGGTGATAGATAAGTCCTTTTCCCTTTTAATGACGCGTGAATGTTGTTCAATCTGCATAACTCAACCATCCTGTATATTTTGGAGGGAATCTTATTGAGGATGGGGGTGTTGATGATTTCACTGATCACTGTATGTAGCTGCAAATTGTTTTTAATGTTGAGTTTTGATTTAATTACCGACTTTAGCTGAAGGAAATGAAAAAAAAGGTCATTCCAGTCTTGGACCAAATAACTGAATGCCATAAAGTAGTTTGAGATAACAGAAAATATGTTAATAAGGTCAATCATCTCTCTTAGGGAGGTGTTGGAGTCTTGTAAGAACAGTAAAATGTCATCTGCATATAAGCAAATCTTAACATTTTAGCTGCCAAGTGTCACCAAGACCAAATTCACCCATGTACTGTATTACATTGGTTGGTTTTCTTTTTCTTCTTCAGTTTGACTGAATTTCAGGCTCTCTCTGAGGGACTGGAATTCTTTGTGTGGGATGTTAAGTGGGAGTTTATGGAGTGAGCTGTGTCGCTAATCTTGGATGGACAGGTTGGCAGTCAGTAGAAGAGTGCCGCGAGTGTTTGGTGCTCACTCAGAATTATTCAGATGACATATCTTTCAGTTTGAGTGAAATGGGTGGATGGGTAGATCAGCCTGGTGCATGCACATTCCTGCTGCACTTGAAACAGAGATGAGATGCATGGCATTAAATACCAGCTGCTCAGGAGCGCACACAGGTGTTGAATTTTCTCATGAATTGAAAACCCCAATTCTTAAAAAAAATAAAAATAAAAATATTGCTAAGATTCCGCTTGGGGATAGTGCAGGACTGGTAGATCGTTCATGTTCCCATGCCATCCATCAATTTCAGTAGACTTGAATTTAGACATCGCCGCCCATGCTTTAGTTCCAGGTTGAAACAGTTTCATAACTGTCTAACTGCATATAATCTGTAGACATAAGTTCACATGTTGAACAGGTTTTGACACTTTCCATCACTGACCAAAAAAGTGACTCATCTTTTACTTGTTGCAGCGCCACCCTGAAGTTATGCAAGTATGGCAAATGGGGTTGGGATTGAGCACTGGTCAGAAGACAGAGAGAGTCAGGAGTGTCCAATTAAGGCAGTGAGATACACCTTCCTATATGCTCCTGCGTCAGTAGGTGCAGCACGATGGGCCTCCAGAAAGATCTCGCGGACAGGAGACTCCACATCAAGCATGTGTGGAGAAAATCTGCACAGATAATAGAAAAGCATAATAACAATGTGTGTGGGCATTCTCAAATATTATGTGGTGCATGTGGATATTGGATTGCATTGGATAAAACATGGTTGTATGGTTGGATAAAACATAAGTTGAAACTAGCTTGGGTTCAGGGAGTTAATTATTAGAGGTTATTATTAGTTAGTCAAGCTGTGTTTTCTGCACAATAGTTGGGAAGGATGGAGAAGTTCTGTATCACAACTTGTCTTCTTTGTGGAGGCCTTTCCAGCAGTCTGGAACTGACATGTTACATCACATCATGCATCTCATCACATAAGTAGTATTAATGGACTGCCAGTGAGCCTAGTTTCACAATCTTCCAATTGTGGCCCAACCCTTGTGATGACGATCTCTCACCCAACCAGAGGGCAGATATAACATGTTGAGACTGGTTAAGTAGCAGTTAATCAGTTAACCTGGCTTAAGTCAGTTAACCTGGGACTTGTAGCATGTATCATTTCTGCAAACATGAACATTTTCATTGTTATGCAGAGGACACACACTTAAACCACATTACTTGTCACTTCCAGATATGAAGTGCTGGATATTGCTGAATTTTCCAAAACTTAATGAAACCATAAGAAATTGTTCGACTCAAGTTCTTTAAATCTCTATCTATCTCTATCTTCAAATGTAAAGCCAATGAATACATGTGCGCACATGCATGTGCACACACAGACACACATACAGATGCACCCTATGTGTACACAGCTGTCCTGTCCTATGGGAAAGGTGTGAAGAAATTAGTGTTCACCTGTCCCATAAAGGTTAGGTTCATCCATTATTTCAGTGGATCCATCATTGAAGTGGATTTTCAGTATCAGGTACATTGTACACAATTTTGGTCTCAGAGGTGAAATGGAATCCATGGCCATAAGGAGTGAGTCTTGTATGTTCATCTTTTGACTTCTACATGCAAATATGGAGTAAGATATTTCATCAAGTGTGCCTTCTCAGCCAGTCACATAGCTCTGGCTGATTATTTGTCATTGCTTCTGTCCACTTTATGACAACCAAAGTAATATTGCCAAATAAGGGGAACACTATTCAAGCCATTTGGTAAGACACACCCACTTCTCATTGGCATAGATAATATCCCCTGATTACCGCCAAGTATCCTCTCCATTTTGGCCCAAATTTGAGATGTACAGCTGTCCATACAGAGATTGGCTGGGTTCTGAAGGCTCCTATCTCAAAGCACACAGAGCCAAATATGCTGCTCTGCCTCTCTTAGGCTGACAGCTGACAACCTCTATCCATAAGTGGAGCAACTTGGGTAGGTCAAAGTCTTGCTGTTTCAATGTGAGAAGACTGCAGTGTGGTTTTGTTAGGAACAAGACACAACATCTAACAGGATCAGCCTGTCAGAGTTTGTGACACCCTCAGAGGTACCACTGTCACATTTCTGCTGAGTTAGACACATACAGTCTTGACTCAGCTGTTCCTTCCCTGTGTCAAACCGACATCCAACCCATCTCCCACTCCCCATAGTCTCCCTGCCACACTGAGAAAGGCGGAGTGATGCAACACACTTTAACATGAATGAATTAAGACTGCTTAAGGAACCAGTCACAATCTAATTAATGCAGCCGGTGTTATTTACTTCAGCCAAGACTAGGGGAACAGATCGAGTGAATCATCTTTTCTTGCATCATCTTATGGAAAGCATTGCCTGGCCCTCATCTGGTGTCCTCTAATGCTGGGGACACACTACACAACTTTTAAAATCCTAACAGATTATGAAATTATGAAAAGACTGGACATATTACACTAACTACAACTGATTTTTATAGTTGGTATTATAGAAAAACAACAAGGATCAGGATTGAGAACCATTGTGCGAAGGTAAACAGGCATCTCTGAGTATTAATATTTTTGTTCTATCAACATTCAAAAGGATTGTCTATCAATCCACAGGAATACTTAAAGGGTATTTAATGGGTTCTGATGTTTTCCTTATTCTTACAGCACGTATGCTAGTGAACAATGTTTCCAAAGGTATGAAAGTGGCATGCAGTATGTGGTATATTCCTAATGAACAAGTGATGAGCACTTAATTTGGTAACATGAAGTCTAAGATGTTAAAGCTATGTAAAGATATACACCACGTTTCAGTATAGCATCATTTGGAAAGATGCATTTTGGATTGCAACTGAACAGGGTTCAAACATACTTAGGAAAGAACTAAAATGTAAACCTTTAAGGAAACATGGGAAATGGACAATATCATGAAGAATTTGTTTAATGTTCACCTCTCAAAAGTCACCAAAAATTAGCACTTCAAGTTACTTGTATCAGTTACTTATCTGAAACTCCTGCAATTAGTGATTTCCCCAGTTTTCAACATG
This sequence comes from Neoniphon sammara, assembly GCA_900302535.1. Lineage (NCBI taxonomy): Eukaryota > Metazoa > Chordata > Actinopteri > Holocentriformes > Holocentridae > Neoniphon > Neoniphon sammara. Next base: position 55,496 of record OMKZ01042428.1, read on the forward strand.
TCACATATATTTAAAGAGACTTCATAAGGGGTATATCATTTAACTTTTGAAGACACTGAAACTTCATATGAGATCATGAGTGCTAAGATTAGCTGCCCACATCCGTTTGTATACCTTCTATATTTGTCCTTTACAAATGCAGTCAGTTAAGGTTGATTGTAATGCATGATAAAGATCAGTGTCTTGATCATGTGAGTTATATTAATACACAGGAAACAAATGCACAATATTGAAATTCACAGTCACACGCCTCCGGTGTAACAGTTTGTCAGTCCCACTTTAGCTGGGACATGACTATGTTGTAAAGGAGTATATGTGCCCTCAAACTTATCCAGTGTACTTGCCGTCTTTTATTTTGAAAAACTAATTGTTTCTTGATAGTATTTGTTAAATAAAACCACAGGCAAGGCCCTGAGAATATTATATCTACATTGATCCATGTGCTTCACAAAATAAAGCATTTTGAAAAACAACTGAAAATGTTTTTGTGAGGTTCCAGTCTGATTTATCTGCTTTTTCATATATATACTATTTCACAGTATCCTGTTATTCACAGTCAGTTGAAATTTAAAATACAATATGTATACCACCAGTTACTAAAACTTTTGGCAAAGCTTGAAAAACCCAGATCAGACAATATTTCAGAATAATTCACCCATTAGTTGTGTGGAGGTACAGGGTGCAACTGAATTTCAACCTGTTTTCAAGAGTACTGGGTGTTAGAGATTTTCTTCCACAGTAGTGTCTTCAGGTTGTTGAGGACCAGTGAGTGATGCACCTCCATTTGGCTTGCCAGGCCGCTGAGCGTCACACAAGTGCGTAGCTGCTTCTCCAGGTCCCCACGGAGGTCTGAAGGTGCTCCAAAGAGCAGAAAATCCTGCAGCAGAACACACACCTTGGCAAGGTTGGGCTGTACCACCTCAGTGTTACACTGCTTCACTAGTCTATCACAGGTGGCTGTGCAGTCCCGGCCGTATGTGCAGTCTGCATTAGTCTCACAGCGCCGACCCCTCAAGAATCCTCGCACAACTGCCTCTGACGCCACACTGCGCAGGTTAGCCATCTTGCAGTCGTACTTGGCATTGTAGCCCACATGGCGGGGGCTGGCATCACACATGAGGAAACTTCCATAGGAGCCGTGGAAGACCTCCTCCACAAACTCCAGCAGGCCAATGGTGATGCGTGCCCTGCGTGGCCAGGCTGGTGCCAGCCAGTGGTTCAGGCTGGAGCTCAAGGCCTCAGGGACCAGAGCCTGCAGATAGCTAGGAACCTCTAGCCTGTACAGGGAGCTGTGGCCCACGCGCTCTGTCACATACAAGTCTCCACAGAAGCCCAGCAGTTTGGGGGTATGCTCCTTCTCCTGCAGTGCCACCATGAGAAGGAATTCATTGATCTGCAGCAGAGCCCAGACAGACTTGGCCTCCGCTAGAGATACTTTGCCATCCTGGTTGACATCAGCTAATGTAATGACCCTCTCTACCAGGGTGCTCAAAGATGGCTGCTCACCAAGGTTAGACTGTAGGAAGAAGTTTGATAGAGTCAGGTTATTAAAGGAATACTCCAATGTTTTGGCCAATATCCCCTTTTGCTGATTTACCCAGACTAAGACAAGATGTTCGATACCATTTTCACCTTTGTACGTCCACTGGTTCAGTTCTGATGGTTAGCATTTCATGTTAGCTTAGCATAAAGACTTGAAGTCTACAGGAGTCAGCTAATCTAGTTCTGTCAAAGTGAAAAAATAAACCTTATAGCAACTCTAAGGCTGTCTTATTGACACAATGTATCATGTATTTGAAATACATGTCTTGGAATGTTTTTTTAAAAATGAGAGAAGTTAGGAAAAGTTAGATGGTAGGAGCTATAACTGCTGAACGTGTTT